>OY735228.1:1639672-1787172 GCA_963457665.1 Thysanoteuthis rhombus | reverse complement strand
GAGAGAAGAAGATTCATGTCTTTCCCCATGGGTCTCAGTGCCAAATGAAAGCAAACTGTCACAGTCGGGGTTTGAACTCTGTTCACCAATTCTATTCTCTTTGCTGTTAACTGTTAGGCCATCCGCACTTTCTTAAAATTAAGTAAGGTCCTTCGTGCTTTGAATTTGGAAGAGAATTCCCTCTTGTTATTTTGAAAAACCCTGTTTAGTTTTTAGTAGAAAGATATGTATAGACGGTACAGTGTAAATATAAATTTTGAAAAAATCTCTGTCATTCATTTACACTCAAGGTGTTTTAGGTAGTTGAAGACGTCTGTCGAATTATTTTTGTCCGTTTGCTTCCGAACTCCTCCATTCTACTTGAGCAATCTAACTAATCCACTTCTGGATTGTCCGGCCCGTCATAGTTGTTGGACATGGGCCGCCCTTCCCCAAGTTAGGAGTCAAGGAGTAGAGGTGATGATATTTTGGCGAGGGGAGGGGAGATAAAAACCTGTCTTTCCCAGGAGCAACAGTGCGAAATAAGCACAAACCGTCTCAGCAGGAGTTTGAACTTGGTTTGCCAATCCCATTTTCTTAACCGTTATCCTCTCAGTCATTCACCCGACTAAATATTCATTGACCTACAGTATACATCAGTGTAGCATTATAGCCAATGTAGGAGGGGAGGGGGAAAGGATAGGCTGTGGAGTGATTGTATTATTCTTTACTCATCTTTCTTGACTCAAGCATGACTCGTATTGTTCATTGACATTTTATTGTGTAGCAGAGGATGCCCTGCTTGGTTGTTGAATGTTGTATGTCATGTATACTGGTATGTAAAATGGGCTTTAGATTTTATTTCTTTTTAATTATGTAACTTCTATAGACTCTCAATGTCACAGCTTTATCACTCAAGGAGTGCCATTATATTGCATAGATTTCATACAAAGTCTATTGATAATGAAAAACCAAAAAGTACAGACAAAAATGACTTGCTGCCTTTTACTGTCTAATGCTAAATATTAGGCAGCCTTATTTCAAGGGTTTTCTAAATTTAGTTTTTAAGAAGAAGCACTGAAATCTTCACGTACTGTTCCGAATTAATCCTCACAATAGTCTTGCGAGAATATTAAAACAAATATACTGTTAGAATGCGTGTCATTAAATAGTGCTCTTAGAATGAGTTCAGTGTATTACAGTGTGTCCAATGTAGATATTTAGAAGGGGGGGGCATATTCTGAAGCTCTCTACAGACAGTTACGAAACTTGGATGAGCTGTCATGAGCTTCAGCCCTCCAAATACCGTTGTAAACCATTGGTCTTATAGTCTGACATACACAATACTATCCATAAGAATTGTGTTAACACTGGAAAATTTCGAATACTGAGATTGTAAAAAGACAATTATTCTCTATTTCTTCACACTGAATGTTTTTTTTGTTTTCTTTATTGGGTCTTCTATGTTTGGGAACATGAGACAACCCATTCACTATTTTTTAAAATGTCTTGTATCGCTATCTTGTATTGATAGCAGTTGACAACCTCAAATATTCTTTTGATTAGCATTTCTTTTATCTTAATTTTAGTTGCTTTTTATTGCAACTACTCGGACTATCAGTCTATGGCAGTAAATTAACAGTACTGACCAGAAATGAAGAATTTGCTCTAAGCAAATCTGCTCTACTACTGATTGAGCTACAAAAGGTTTTCCTGTTCATAGAAAATCAAACGTAACACTTGAACTTATCTCTCATTTGTCCCTGATGGTTGTTTTTACCTACACTTTTTAATGAAATCGTCGATTGTCTTTTAGTTATAAAACTGTCAATTGTAGTATTCCTGATGGTTGGGTTAGAGGAAATAGAGTCATTGTCTATAACTTTGACTGAGAAAGAAAATAAGAACAATTCCATGTTGAAAATTATGGAATATTCTGTACTGCACACATTGCTATAAAAGGATAACTTATTTACGAGTTTTGTGGTTAACATTTAAATGTTCTGTTCGATACCATGTTTTTGCTTTGCACCGCTGGAGAAAGTGACGGATAAGAGACTCTCTTTCTTCATGCATATTACGTATCACACCTGAAGAAGGTAGAATGAATCTGCCTAAATGTTGTGTTTGCATCAAACATAGGGAGAAGAGATCGGATTTCTAAACTGAAGTTGGTAAAGATTTTGAGTTGACTTTTTGAATTGTAAACTGAAATAGTTACACCAAAAGAGAATATCTAGTTCCAGGTGGCCATCCCCACGGGCAGCACGTCTCCATTGCATTTAAATTAATTGGGTCCAGGTCAATTCCTGATGCCTGAGGCATCCAAAAAGGGAGTACTGAATGGAGAAGACATTTTGTAGTACACCCCACACATATGAGTAATAGTCCCTACACTAAATTCGACCTTGTGTCCTGATCCTACCTCTCTTTGTTGCAGGGAGATGGATGAATACCCCCAAAAGAAAATTTACTTTGATGATTTCTTTTTGGAGTATGGCACCTCCATACCATTAACAACAAACCCAGTGGTAGAGTGCTTGCCTCCGATTCAGTTGGTTCTTGGTTCAATCCCTGGCCATGTCATACTGGAGACTTCAAAAATGGTACTCAATGTCTTTCTGCTATGCACTCAGCATAGTGTAGGGTTGTGGCAGACTGAATAGGGATGAGCTGCGTCAGGCTATCGCTCAGAAGACACCCCCTGATGGGTGAGCCAACAATCCAGTACCGGGTGATGGGATACGTGCATCCTCTCACATGGTTTTATCTTAGTTTCCAATTTGTTTACATATTCAAAATATGAACTTACACTGGAAAAGTCAAGTTGTCACGAAATAATTGTATTTATTTACTATTTGAAAGGTGCCTGTTGTGTGTATTTGTTTATTGGAAATGAATGCGACCTAACCCCCTACCACACCCTACAAATAAAAAAACAAAACAAAAAAAAAAACAGTTGACTAGTGGTGCTAAATTGTTTTTGACATTTCAGGTTATCTGACTGGTCTTTCCTTTTAACTGGATCAAATGATCAGATTCAGTAAAAAGTCTCTGCCCCTTTCTACTTATCCTCCCCTTAATCATCCTACTCCAGATGTCGCTAGCATTTTGACTTCTGCAATTATATTGTCATGCTGGAATCTGATCTAGTTTCCTTCTTGGTATTTATCTGCCACCCCCACCTCACCCTCCTGGGCAACTTCGACACAAGGTCAGACTAATATGTGGGGCCCTCGAATCTGTAGGTGGAGACGAAAATTTTCAGGTTCCCTTGCACTTGCCTTTTGGCACGCCTTGGACATCGGGGGGTTGACTGCTACCGTACCTTTTTAAGCACTATAGGCAGATGGCTTCCTGGAATGACACTTGATACTTGGCTTCTTTCGGTTTCTAACTGCTGTTGAACTATAAGATGGCACTTTATAAACTGATTCGTTAAATTGAATTAACGAATTAGATATTTTTGATACATCCGATTAAAAAGCATTTGTAAACATATAATTTTCATTTATGGACTGAAAAAAAAAACATTAACTTTTTGTTGGAATTACAGATGTCATTCTTTTCTTCATCTTCCTCTTCTGAAAAAAAAGTGCGTGAAATCTGTCAATTTTTGTTTCTGTTCTAAAGAACAACTCGGTGTATTTCCGCGTTTATTGCAATATGATTTATATTATGAATACATCTATCTATTTTCCATGCTATTAAAAAAATTCCTGAAAATAATAAACTGCTAACATTTACTTGGTGATAGTATAAAAAAAATGAATTTTGTTTTCTGGTATTTTTATGGTCCGACAATGGCTACCTAGATCACTGTAGTACAGCAATATTTTGATTATCTATTGTAAAACAATTTCTAAATAGACTAACTTGAATAGATATGGGGTATGAAATCTTGCATTCTGCCTTTTAGATGCTAACATTCTTCTGTTTCAAGTGAATGTGCCTTACAAGCTACTATTATTATTATGCATGTAAGAAAGATGATATAAAAGACGAGTCTTATTCAACAAATTATCATTTCTAGGGTAGTGTTTGTACTGAAGGTGCTTGTCTGGATTGGGCCAGACCTCATGCTGTGTGGAACAGTCTGCCATAATTATCATGTGAAATAATTTTCTGTCTGTTGTCATTCGAAACTATGGCTCCTAAGTATCTCGATTTCTCTTCAGAGTTGCAAATTCAAGTATTTTATATTTAAATCAAGGTCTTTATTTCAGATAAAAGATCTGTAATTTTCTACTTATTTTCATTTGATATCTCGAGAACCCTTGATCTAAACAATTTCAAACTTGACTCTGGAGTACTTTGTGTACTAATATTTGTCAACTTCATACGATGGCCAGTTATCAAATAATTCCTGTGCATACACACACACACACATGCAGACAGACAAAAAATTTCTTCAATTGTTGCTAGATATGACCTTTATTTTTACTCTTAGTCTTGTCTCATTCAAGCCTGATCGATCAGACTCCTTCTTGAATGTGCTACAATCATTTTGATTTCTCTTTCATCTTGGCTTATCAGCCAGAGTTGAAGGTATACTGGGGGCTCCTCTTTCTTTTCATTACTATTCTCTCGGATAGGGGTAGAAGCGACTCTTATTCTTTGTCCCACAACTACTTACCCTCAATCCTACTTTTTAGCTGAGAGACATTGAGTACTATTTTAAAAGTATTCAGTATGACTTGTCAGGTAATGACCAAACTCAACATTGCTTCATTTTAGTGATCTCCGAGGAACCAGTGTGTCCAATGTAATTTGGTCTCTCATCTTAGTGAATATAAAAACAATACTGTATTTTTTGTTTAACTTTCAGGTTTCTGATTGGTGATGAAAGGATAGTTTTGTCCACTGTTCCACGCCCTGTTTGACTTGCATCGTACAGAGGGTGTGGTCATAAAAACTTGTAGGTGTAAAGTCGTTGTCATGACCAGATTTGAGACTTGTAAGGATCACTAAGCTGACTTATGCAACAGTCACCAGGCCTTTGTCATTGACCGTTAATACTCCATTTTGGGTTGTCTCTTGAGAGATGGGAAACTTTATCTTAACCTTTGTCTACTCAATTGATATTGGTACCTCAAGGACTTGACCTGCTATGCCTGGTGGCTTAGTATTGAGAAAGTGTGGTGACAAAGTTCCACCCCCACCCATCTCTTAACCATGCTGGAGACTTCCAAAAAAAAAAGTGCTCTATATGTTTGGAGATCAGCACAATTGCGGGGTTGGGGTGAGTCAGATGATGAGTTGGTGCTGCATCTCTCCATTAAGTGACTATGAGTCCCTCCCTCTAGATTTTCTGTCAGGGTTTAATTCTTTGCTGCTCATGGCACGTGGTATTCCCAGATGGTCACCTATCTAGGTACTGATCAGGTTTGACATTGCTTAACTTTGGTTTGAGAACCAGTGTGTCCTACACACTTCTGCTATACACTACTGTATTACTGCAAAAGGAAATAATGTTGGTTACTAGATGACCCATGTTGATGTGTCATGAAAATCATTTTTATTCCCAATCAAATTATTTGCATTCCAGCCTGTTGTGGGCAGCCATTTTGAATGGTAGCAATAATCAAAGGACCAATCAGAGGTCATATTGTTGGCGGCATCGGCCAATATCAAAGGCTATCATAATAACTTTGATTTTGATGGTATCAAAGAAACCATTTTGATGGTATCAAAGAGACCATTAACTCTTTAGTGTGGCGATAGGGGAGAGTAATTGATTGGTCAGAACTCACACTCCTATCTCCTCCCACCTCCAAAAAAAAGTCATAATAATCTCCAAATTGTTCTAATTTTGGTGAAACTGTTAGGCTTTTTATATGTGCCAATGAGTTCGAGTCATGCAAAGCAGAAGAGATATTTATACCACTTGGGCGGAACCATGAAAAGAAGCTTTTGCTCCAGTTGTTAGGTTGTTACAGACAAAATGTCTTTTTTTTTTTTTTTTCTGCCAAGTAGCGAACAATGCTAAAAGTGAAAGATTCACTGGTGTATTTGCCCTTTTTTTCTTTTAGATTTAATGTAAATAGAGATATAATTCATTTTTATAGGGGGTTTTTGAGCCCTTAACTGCAATGGTGTGTCTTATTTTTTTGTATAATTCCAAATTAGGACACAGTGTTGCTGAAAGTGTGATTGTTTCTATAGGTTTATGTCTGGAAATATGGATCTGACTGATAACCCTTGAGAAAGACCAAATCTGTTCTTGATGATGAAGAATGATTGGAAGAATGAGTGACCAACGATTGATTAACATTGGTTCAAGCTCTTTCTGGAGATTTTGGAGCGTCAACAGTTCATTTTTTTACATCATAGAGAATAATGCAAAAAGTGAAAGATTTACTTATGTAATTGCATTTTTTTTAGATTCAATAAAGAGATATAATTTGTTAATGGAGGCTTTTAACACCTAATAACATTGATGTCTATCCAAGAAGCTAGTCTTCTCAACCCTTTATTTGTGTAGTATGTTGGGACTTTTTTTTTTTTATGCTACAGAAAACGTATTTTCACTGGATGAAATATTGATTTTTATTCATGTAACTAGTTTGTCACAGCTTTTGAGATCTGATTCAACACTTTAGCAGGACCTTTGTATTCAAAATTCCAGTTGATAAAGTACATCTAAATATTTCATCCCTTTACAATTGCCGAAAAATGATTGTGTTTCGATAAAAAGTATTTTCTAAATGTACTGATGAAATCTTGAAGATGATGTCATAAGCATAGACTTAATGGTTTCTTTCTTTCATATGACTTTATCTTCTGCTTTTGATAGTTAATGGAATTTGGAAATATTCCAATTTCATAAAATTAATTACAACTGGAAAGTTATTTTGTATCATAGAATCTTCATCTGAATCAATAACATTCAGCCGAGATGTTTAATTAGATTTACATTCAAATTAAAATAGCTGTGAATTTTTGGTCTGCTGTCAGTATTGCTTATCTTTCTTAATAACTTCATTTTCATCGCTCAGAGCACTGAATGCAAATTATTCTGAAAGAAATTAAGAAATCGGTAGCCATTTTGGAAATGTTGATCTGTCATCACAGTTCATATGATTTGAGGTCAACAGATACAGATTGGTTGATTTACAGATAATGGTGATTTCATTTTTTAAGGAAAATGAACTCTTCATTATCGTTTAGAATAATAAGGTCAGTCCAGAAAGTATTTGGACATTATGAGTATCATTAGAACCAGTTGCGCCATATTTATGTAACTTGGCAATCAATCAGCGAGTATCATACTGCACTTGTTTGAGCAGACACTAACCCATGAGGTTATTCAGTCGCCAGTGAGACACTATTAGGTGACTTTGCCTTCTGTATGATCATTTTGTACAGAGTTTTCATAGAGAAAATTTTCAATGGGATTTTTGAAAAAATGCACACTTGAGTCAGGCTACTTAACAGAGCTAAAGGACTCCAACAATTCTGCTATTCACCCATAGCTGAAGGGAGAAGTGGATCCACGCCTTTCCCCAAGGGCATCAGTATGAAGTAAATATAAGCAGCTTCAGCTGAAACTTGAGCCCGTTTTTGCAATCCCATTATCCCTACTGATAACCATTGGGCCACCCAGCACCTCCAGGTTGCCATGTGTTTATTGTTTTCATTCTCGCTGTTTCTCTCCTCTTCTATGATTCTGCCTCACCCATGTTTTATTTGGGCGTGTCCTCCTGACTCCATCAGGTGATAGGCTATGTTCCCTCTAATTCTTAGTAGTCAGCTTGCCTGAAAATCTTATGTTGTGCAAATTCTTTTCCTGTGACAAAAGTATGTGTGCACTGAATGCAAATATTAACTTGAAATCGTTTCAAGATAATTTGGCCTCAGTCTCTCCCTTATGACTAATAAATCTGTACTGGTGTCTTTTAATACAAGTATGATTGCTTTCTGTTTTGTTATGTATTTAGTGAAGATTTTATTCTCAACTTTGAATTACTTTGTTCAGCATGTTTGTCCATTAGCTGAAGCATTGATGAATATTTCCTATTTTCATCTGATTCTTTGTTGAAATGAATGGGGTATTTGAAAAGCCCACCAGTTAATAGAAACAGTTTGCAAAGGGATCATTTTTAATAAGTGTAATTAGAAACTGTCAAACAACACTGTCAACATAGGTTTCTTCAGTTTTTAAGTTGGTCTTACTGACTGGCTGTCTATTTGTGTATTATGGTTGCAGGCCATACTAATGAAGCTAGAGGGCTGAGAACTACAAAATTTCCTCTTTTTTTTTTTTTTAATTCCCCTCTCTGTAAGGTTTTAATGGGGTGGGGGTCAATTTGGAGGTAGATTTATATTGAATCGATCCCTTAGTTTGTGTGTGGAAGCATTCATGCTTGTTAGGTTTTTTTTTTTTTAAATTTGGATTTTTTGAGGGATCACTGCCCAATAAAAGACAAGATAAGTAAGTTATCCATTGATCATCCCTTTTTCCATTTTTTTAAACTGATCACCTCCAATATAGTATGTTGGTCACAAGACAGTTTCTATTAAGTGACTAACCAGAACTGTTACAATTAAATATATTAGTATGAATATTGATTGCCATATCATTTTATGTAACTGACTATTGTGCATCAAAAGATTTGATGTCCCTCTCATTGTGAAATTTTTTTTTTCCTACCCAAAGTCTGACCACTCCCCTGAAATCACTCCCTATTGGGGCATGCACCCCGCATTCAGAATCACTGGCTCAGAGGGCACAATGGTGCTCGGGTCTGCTGACTGTTTACCCTAGAGCTCTTCACCAATCATTATTGAATGAAGACGTTGTTATGAATAGAACATGATCATTCAGCCAATATATGAGAAAAAAGATCAATGTTTACATGGTTGATGTTGGTAGATCTCCAATCTTCATTGAATACAAATGTTATAGCCAAATCACGTAGGACCCACCGATTTTTGTATGATCACCGAAGTTGAGCAATGTTGAGTCTAGTCTGGGAAAAAGCAGGTGCCGTAAGCAGCTGGGGATTATATGAGGAGCCTGCACTCAACGGAAGCCAAAACTCCCCCACCCCCTGAACCCTATGACTGGCCTGACTGTGAGTGACGAATGAATGACAACCCTTCAGTCCTGCTTTATATCCAAAGATAATGAATTCATTTTTCTATAAAATTTGGATTGACATTAGTCTTATGGTCATCAAGAATCGTGTCTGTCACACTTATAGTATCGGTAACCACCACCATCAGTCCTTTTCTTTTCAACCCCACCCTCTTATTGAATAGCTTCTCTCCCTTTCCTAATGTGTCTGTTGCTCTGGTAGTGTCAGTAGCAGCCATCAGCTGAGCTTGTTGTTTTTAAGTTGATTATCATCAGTGAAGCAACAGGTCAACGACTAGCTATATGATAAATGCTCAAATTTGTGCATGGATATATGTTTGTACCCATTGATTTTATATATCCTGTGCCAAATACATGTTTCCTTGCTTTTCATAAAAAGGATTGATTTAACAAAAACAAAACCAGAATGCGCTTGGAGTGCATATTTCTGCCAGTGCTGTACACTAACAAAAATGAAAATTGAAACGATTGGATGAGAGAGAAGTTTGAATGTAAAAATATTTAATTACTTCCCTTAAAATCTGAATCTATCCTATCAGTGATCTGTTCATTTTTAACAGCTTTTCCCATTGGATAATAAAAAAATTGAAAAACTCAAAATCTCTCTCAATCAGAAAGAAATTCCTGGATCCAACCCAAAACTTAATCACTTCTTCCATAGCACAGCCTTTACTAAATTTCACTGAAATTTGAGAACTTCGGGAGATATTGTAAGATAGACAGTTAGACATTGGTAAAAACATATACCTCTCCTAACTTCGGTGAACAAAAAGGCCAAGTTCAATTTTTTCTCTCCGTAAATTTCTTATTTAGTTTATTTTTTTGTTTGTCTGTAACAATGGACTCTTCCTATTGAAGGTAACAATTTTGATGATAAAAAATATCTCCTACCCACCCACTATTTTAACAATGGACTGTTCCCCTCTATTTATCTTCTTTTCTCAGAAAAATCTTCTAGAATCAAAATATATCCGTGAATTTTTTTTCAGGGGAGAATAGCTCATATATCATAAACAGGATAAACTTAACAAAAAAAGATAAAAAAACCTGATAGTTTCATTTTTTTTCCCCCCCATTCCATAAACCTCTTAGATCTTGAGATTTTAAAACCTTTATCTGCTGCTTTTGAGATAACCTGACCTAGTGGACATTTCTTCTTTCAGAAAAATAAACTTAATCCCAACAAGAGAATCTTTTTCTTTTTTTTTTATTTCTGAATTAAGAGGAGAAAAAAAATCAATAGATCTCATTAAAAACGGTTTTGGTAGGTTTTCCAAATTTATAGTTATTTTGGTATTGATGCCAGGCATTGAGGAATCCATGCAACTTATGTTTTTTTTTTTCTTTTGTTTTTTTTCAACATTCTTGGATTATTTTGATAATATTATGATGGTTCTTCCTTTCCCTCTAGTCATCAAATAGTACAATACAATAATATTTAGATAGATAGGAATGATATAAAATGGAAAATATAGCAAACTTTCTCCATATATTGAAGTCTACTGATTATTACCCATGAAAAAATTTAGATATATTAAAATTTCTATGAAAGAGCTGAAAAAATTTTCCCATGGTAGACCCTAGTTTAAGCCAGTTATTCTTACCCCATGTCTTGAGTCTTCAATTATGAGATAGAAGGAAGCTTCTGAGCAATTCTGAAGTTCCAGATTTAAATTCTGTATCTTAACAGATGTATGATATGACAAGATCATTCATATCAGACTAGTCTACACAATCTCATTTCAATAACAATTTTATACCAGTTATGGCATTATGTTGGATTTTCAATGACTTGCATGTATTATCCATGTATCAATTCCAAGAACTATGTGTGGTAAAAGAATCAACCAATATTATATATTGTTGATAAGAAAATTCATCTGAAAAGTGTTGTCGCTGACAGCCATTTTTAAAATGGCTGCCATGGGTGACATATTGAAAATTCATGATGGCTTTATATCCAAATTTTTTCAAATGCTTTTGGCTATAAGTGTACCAAGTTTTATGCTTTTATTACAAAATGCGTAATAGGCTCTTAATTTTTGGCCAAGTGGCCTACGTAGACTTTATACAAGGTTGCCAGATTGGGCTACCAGGGGAGATGATCCTTGGTCTATCTTTGAGACTTACTCGACACAGGCATTGTAATGATGTCTAATTTGAGTGAGTCTGGAGGCAGAAGTTCAATACCAGCCTCAAAATTTCCAAATTTTACGCTATTTCAATATCTATATTGGGTAAGTCTTTGAGATAAACCTCGGATTATCTCTTCTTATAGCCCAATCTGGCAATCATTGCAATATAGTTCCATTCTCTTTCGAACATGATTATATACATTTGTCTTTTTTTCTTTTCTTTTTTCTTGAGCTTTTGGTATTTTCTCTATTAACCTTGAACAACCTCTCAAAAAAATTAGAAAAAAGTTTGCTACTGGGGGAAAAAAGAAGATAAATGTTTTCTACTTACCTCAACCATTTGTCATAACTCATGGTTTCTTCTTAACCTTTTGTCATTATCTCGATATTTCACAGAATAAATCCGCAGCTTTCAGACAGAAACTCAAATTATGCTGTTAATATCAAGTTGTCCGATTTGGGTGCATCTTTTACCAATTTCAATAACTTCTCTCTTACAACTTTTCCTTCACTCCAAGAAAAAAAAAAATTTCTATTTTTTATTTAGTGTGACTTTGCTTTCCAGTTTTTTTTTCTTTCTAGTTCAACGTTGTAACATAAATAGATTCTGATTTTCCCAATTATTTTCTCTCTTACTTGCAATGCAAGTGTGAAAGAATATTTTTATATCCTCAACCAACTGCAGGAATCTTTTTTTTGTCTTTTATAGATTTTTTTGATAGACGTGCATTGAACACAATACAGTGAAAATTTCAGATCAAAATTCAGCTTATGATGTGGCAGGCTGCGGACTTATTCATCTACACTTGTACTCATTTCACATCTCTTTCTTGACTAAAAATCGTAGTAGTACTAGGAGTGTTTTTACTACATTGTGTGATAGATTGCTCATAGGTACTCTGGAAATTTTACTTATCAGGAACTGTCAACATAGTTTCTTCAGTTTTTGAACTGGTCTGGCTATGTATTGCATACACAGGCTGTACCAAAGGAACTAGAGTTCTGAAATTTAAAAGATTTATTCTTTATTATGTCTGGGAAAATTTCTTTTTCCTTTCCTAAGTAGGTTTTATGGTGGGGTGGGGGTGGGGGTCAATTGGCAATATAAGTTCATGCTAGATTGGTCCTTTAATTATGTCCAGCAGTATTTGCACTTGTTTTGGGGGGAATTCAGATTTTTTTAGTGATCACTGCCCATCAAAATGCGAGAGAAGAGAGTTAATCATTGATCATCCCTTTTCCCATTTTTAATTGATCACCCCCAACATGACTTGTTGCTCAAAGTCATTGGTCACATGATGGTTTCTATTGAGTGACTTACCAGACCTGTTCCAAAATTTTTGGAATTAATTCCACTTGAGAAGTAAAATGGGTTATTTATAGATTACCACTTGAGAGGAATTTAGGACAAATAAATTGCTAACATTTTATACCAGGGGTGGATGTATTTGGAGAGTAGTTTTTTTGTAAGGTCAGAGCAAATAAATGACTTTGATGTCACTACTTTTTGCCCTAGTTTTTAAAGCAATTTCTCAACCTAATTTATTCTAATGAACTTGAATTGTCCCCCATAAATAGAATAAAACAAATATTACAGCTTTCCCCAGCTGTACTTGAAATTGCAAAATGTTCCAATGACGTGATCTCATTTTGAGCTCTAATATAGAACGTAGGAACCATCATGGGGTGAATGTCTTTTGGCAGCATGCCATGTTTTAGTTGATCTATTGCAAAGTGGGGGGGGGGTCAATCGATGAATAATTTCTCTTGTCATTTGTTGGCCAGTGATTGGTAAAAAAAAGTTTGAATTTTCAGGAAATAAGTTTGAATACTGCATACACAACCTAACTGATCAATTTACCATGAACTTAAATTGTGAATTGAATCCCCCTCTGAAAACTTATTCAAGGGGATTTTTTTTTAATAGATGAAAAAAAGTTTTTTCTAGATGTAATAAGGAGTAAATGTTGAATTTTTCAGTCCTTTAGCACCATTGGTGGCCTAAAAAAAATCCCGAAGAAACCTATGTTGACAGTTCCGGTTGATGTTTTCTTACTGGTATGTTTAGGCTGTTACGTGAGGGTCTGAAGCTTGGTGTGAATCCTTGCCTTGTTGTTCGGTTGTTGATATCAATAATAGTTTTGGCTATGATTTTTTGTTTATTTCAATTGACACTTTGTGGAGCATAGGGCCACAACCAGTCTGCAGCAGTTTTAGTAACACATAGGTTTTTATGGGCTGGAGTTCCTAGCCACATGCCAAGCCCTTTTCTTTAATCTGGACTGTGGCGACTGCCAAGCTGTTGTTTTTTTTTTTCTGTCAGAGCAACCATCTCTTAGATGAACTGCCATACGAGACCTTGCTATGTACCTATAGCTGGGGGAAGAAGTGGATTCATGCCTTTCTCAAATAGTGCAAAGTGAATGAAAACAGCTGTGGCCAAAACTTGAACTCTGGTTACTGATTCCGTTTTAACGTTTAACCTCCATTTTGACCATGAAGGTTAAGCGTGCCTGAATTGACCCCAGAAAAGAAATCAGTTCTTCTCCCCCCTGTGAGTTTGCCAGCCTGAAGGTTGGAACTTGGGGGCGTGATTGTAATCCTGTGGCCCCATTCGGAATGTGGCTTCTCTGCCTGATAGCAAAGTGTTGTATCTGTTCTTATCAGCTTGATATCTAATACGTCTCTAATGTTTAATGACTTCAATCATAGTTGTTGTGTGAAAAAGAATGATTTAATTTGAGTCAAAGAAGAAACAATGTAATTTGATTTATTTTAAGGTTGAGAACCATAATCTGCCCATGAGTAGATATAAATTCATTGATACATTTCTAACCCATGAACCCATGATAGGTTAGGAATCTATCTACTGAAGTATCCGTTTATTATTGAAGTCCCCATATCATGGACATATCAGAAATTGAGTCGATGAATACATATACTACACTGTGCTCTTAACCAAAAGGCTGATTGTACCAGACTTGAAACCTCTTTGCTACCAATCTGCTACTCTGATGACTGAGCCAAACCTAAAATGATGTCAAAACTCAACAACTGAAAAAAAGGCATTATTTATCCACCTCCTCACTAGTGCGGAATGTGACAGAAGATAGTGGATATGCGTGGCTTGTGCCAAAAATTGCCTAGTTCTCCTGGCACTTCTCTTTGGGGATTGATCCTGACTCTATACCTTGGGGTGTGCAATGAGAGGGGCATCCTGGGGGACGGCCTCCTGCAACCAGACATTACGCTTCTCTTGCTTCAGAGCTAATAGGCCAAGAAGTGATTTTCAACAACTGAAGAGATGAATAATATTTCTCTACTGATTCAACATCTCTACATGTTGAGTTGTGCACTTTTTGTCTGAATTTCTAAGATGAGGAATTATCATTATCATCTACTGAATTATTCTGACTAGTGCCTTCATCTGTGTTGTTAGTCACAGAGTTTCTGCTGCTTTACTCTCAGGCCTTCTCCAGACCACCAAAAGGAAAGGGTGGTAATCACTGCTGGAATATAGCCAAGTCAACTAAAAGTCACTTTTAAGTGGCTAATACATTCAATTTCATTTCAAAAAGGGTTTGTCAAATTGATTTATTACTTGATATTAAGATCCTAGGAAATATTTCAAATTCTTTTTAATTTTATGAAGAAAATCTAAATGATGATCTCCAAATCATATTATTTTCGTGTGGCCTGGTAAGACATACTCTCTGTGTCTGTGGCTCTGTTGGTTGGAGACTATTGCTATGGAACAACTGAGATGAAGATGCTAATCTACGTAATTTGGTGTTTGATAATAAGCCATCTACGTAGTTCGTAGGCTGCAGGTGGATTTGAATGGAAGCAGTGCTGCCTGAGCTCTAGAACTCTGCTCCGGCATGTCTGTATGATATAAATTGAAAAAAAACAAAAAAAACATATGAGTGAGAAAAGCTCTAATCATTTACATATTTTGTCATCATCATCATCATCAGCAGCAGTCTACTGCTGGACAAAGGCCTTTTCCCATCTCCTCATATAATGACCTCAATTGCGCTGAATTTTTAAATCCCAACTGTTACATTGTAAATAACTGATGATCCCAACAAGAAAAATTTAAGTATTGTACTTCAAAAAGCTTAAGATAAACTGCATTTAATTTGGAAATGAACTGACTGAAATGGCAAAAAGTTTGGAAAATCCTTTTACATCTCCAGTGTTCGAAGCTGGAAAGCTTTCTACACACACACACACACACACACATATACATATACACACACACACACACACTATATATATATATATATATATAACATCTGATTCCATGTACTGGGCCGCTTCCTTATCTTATTCATTGATAAGTCAATTAGTTTTCTTCGTGAGGAGAGGAGTATTTGACAATGCTCTGCCAATGCATTTGACTCAGGGAAATCTTCAGACACCCCCAGGAGTGGTTGTTTCTCTGCATTTCTGCTCCAGTGATCCTGGGCCTGCCTTTCCTCTTTTTCTATTTGTGGCAGGTTTCCTAAGTGTGTGGCCAATCCAACTCTACTTCCTTCTCAGGATCTGTGATGATTGGTTCTTGCTTTGCTCTTTACCACAATTCTTTATTGATGAATTTCTCTGGCCAATGGATACAGAGGATTTCACGGAGGCAGCAGTTGATGAATGTCTGTGGTATGTTGATGATGAAGTGTTATGGAAAAGTCCATAACCAAAAGATAAAGGGAATCTAATAATAGCCTATCCCTCAAGTAAATGTTAACATCTTTAAAGTGACATAATGTATTTTCCATCATCTTTGGGTTTTTAGGATGTGGTCAGTCTGGGGGAAAACCCTCAAGATATGGTCGGTCTGGGGAAAAACCCTCAAGATATGGTCGGTCCGGGGAAAACCTTTCTTGTTTGTCTCCAAATGGGGAATCTAGATAGTTTTAGTCCAACTGTTGCAAAACTGGTTTTTAGCAATGAGTAGGAATATTTTTTGCTCGTCAAATGTTTTGCGGAGTATTTCCTGTTTTTAATTCTGCCCTCTCATTGAACTACTTATCTTTTCTCCCTTCCTACCCTCTTATTTCACTACCTGACCCTATTCCACATCCTCCCCAGGTCTTCCTTTCTTCATGCGTCTGTCACACTTATAGTATCAGTAGCAGCCATCGGTCAAGACTGTCGGATAATTGCAATTGCTGTCAGTGAATCGATGGGCCGTGGACTAGTTTTAATGACGTTTATAACACGGGGGAAGATCAATTTTGAGACTTCCAGAATCAATTTACTTGTGAAACCGGCGACGATAAAAATATTGACTTGGCGGGTTTTAAAAAATCAACAAATTTACGCAAATAGTTGGAGATGATGATAATCAATGAATGAAGGGAAAACGCAGACGGCGATGAGAATCTGGCTGGTTTTAAGTCTTGTTACAGAGGGTTACCATGGTAACAAATGCCGAATACATTGATTTTCTTTTTTATTTAGTTTTCCCCGACAAGTTAAAGCCTTTTCAAGCAGTTTTATTCTTTTACTTTATTTTAAAAAAAAAACAGATTTTAATAGATTAAAAAAAAAAAAATGTTCTTATCCCCCATGGAGAGTTAATTTTTTTTTTTTTCATTTTCATACAAACACCCTCCAAAAAAATCCGACTCCAGTATCCGAAAGTAGAACATTCCTATAAAAGAACAAAAAAAACAAAAACTTTTCATAAGCCAAAATGGTGTGAAGCAATTACCATTGATTTTTTTTATGGGAAATTTCTTGTGCATTCTAAGACACCCCCCCCCCAAATGGTAATGCTGGCATGTTAGACTTAGTCATTGATAGTTAAGGGTAATGGAAGCTAGACGAGACTGGGACTTGGGAAGAAGAGGGTACATGCTGCCTCTCACTGCTAGACAAATACTGAACGCTATTTTCAATTTCTGCTTTTATTTTTGTAAAAACCATGCCCTCCTAAAAAGTACAGAATACCTGAATACTATTTGACATGGGGGGGGTAACATCTGCAAAATAACTACAAACAAGTTTAGTTGCTCTGTACCAACTGTCTCCTGACCAATGTCTTTTGGCAGTATTGTGTGTTGAGGATGATCAATTCGAAAAAGGGGTGAACAATGAAAAAGCCAAGCCATGAATTAAGAGGATGCAATAAAAAGTTCTGACTCTACAAGCTACCATAATAGCACAGAGGGCAGAGAAACTCGATAATATCAGGAGCCGATTTCTGTAGATATTTGCTTGACTTTGTCAGGCACAGGGCCATAAGAGTGGGGAATTGAGTGAGAATAGAATTCTGTACCAGCTAAGATCTTGCTTGAAGCAGCTGCCATTGTATCCTGGTGAAATAGAAGCAAGTCAGGAGGTAATACAGTATTCCCGCAGGTGTTTGGGTTAAAGAGAAACAACTACGTTTTAACTGAACCACGGAAAATCAGAAGTCCATTATGAGTCCCAAAATAAGTTGACCAGTGAACGGAGGTGTTGTTTTCATCACAAAATGAAATAATGTGTAAAATGTAATTACATGTTAATTGATTGCTAATTCAAGAAATTCAATACTACAGTCATATTAAGTCTTTTAAGGAAAGTCTATCTTTATTCGCAGTTTCCTGGATGAGTGGGTGATAATATCAGCGAAATTCTCTTTGAAAGTTCACTTTGAAAGTTCAAGAAAAAAATAGGGGGGAAATCAAAAGTTGGTTTTGCAGCAAGCCATTATGAAACCATCACCACACCCTGAAATTTGATTAGAAATGCCCACGTATGCTTTGATATCTCGTGAATTGGCCCAATAGTGATTCAGTGGATTACCATATCAACAGCTATGCTTACTTAAGAACAAGACTGATAACATCTCCTACTACAAATTAGTGGCTTCTCCGAAAGATGCCTTCTGAATTGGCTGCAGTGAAGTCATATGATTTGATGATATCAATGAACTAATTCCATATCGTTCGAGGTTTTATTCACTGATTTATTCGGACTAGAGTCCTCGTCATGGTTGTTATCGCCATCACGTTTCAGCCAGTGTAACCTCTGGCTTTTAGGTGCCTGTTGTACTCAGTAATCTTCTTGGAATTTCAAACAATCTAGTGGATTAGATAAAGGGTTTGTTCTGAAATTCCCAGTAGGTTACTGACCACAACAGACTCCTGAAGAAAGCTGATGGGTGCAATGGTCGAAATGTTATGACTATAATGACCAAGATGCGGACACTAGTCCAAATAAATCAGAGGAATTTTAACAATAGTTTTTCATTTCAGAAATTCAGAATAATGTTTAAGGTTTTTCTGTTACTGGTAATAGAAATCGGGGCAGGGGGGAATATGATTTCGCATTAGTAATTAGTTTTAAGAAATATTAGACTTACTCTTAATTCGACTGCCAGTGTGGTATCATGTTGAGGTAACCTAGTGCATATGTCATATTGTAAGGAATAAAACCTCGCTCATTAATGTGTCGTTCTACCTGGCAGCCGTGGGTTGAGTGCACCTGTTTCTATCATTTCTGCTTCTTCTTTGAATGGCACTAATGTGACAGCCTTGATCACAATAAAATTACTGTTTACTTATGATGTTATAAAAAGAGATTCACCAAAACAAAAGCAGTTAGTGTTAGATAATATTGCAGCTTTTTAAAGAATGAGGAGAAACGATAGAAACATGTGCATCCTACCCACAGCTGCCAGGTGAAAAGACACATTAATAAGTTTTTCTTTCCTAGAATATGTCATGTGATTGAAATACAGGCTGCTCTGATTTTATGCTTGGAATACATTCCAAGAAGAGGCGGTGTGAACTAAATCGGCACAAAATCAATCCTCCAGTTCACTTGAAACGACGACACTTGGTGAAATTCTGATAGCCTTATACTTTCGCTGATTGTTTGGAATTGAACTGGTGGCACAACCAGCCGTGAAAGTATGAACTACGGTGAGGTTCACAAATATTCTTAGTTTTTTAGAGATAGTATTCAGTCGTATTTCAAACCGGCGTTTTTGTTAGTTGGTTGGCATAAATCAGGGCAGCTTGTATTGGCAGCTGACAAGACAATTCTTGTTGCCAGATAGGTAATGCTTGTCACCACTTGGAAAAATCAAACTAAATTTAGTCACAACTTTGAGAAGAGTCCGTTTTAATAGAACCTTGTTTTCCCATATTTGATGTTGTCAATATGGCATTTCAGCTGATCCATTCTTCAGCCATTGTCAGGTGTACAATTCAAGAAAAGAGGCAGGCCTTTTTTTCAGTCAACGAAAAATTGTGGTCAGTAATATACGAACCGGAACAATCCTCTAGCCATCAGCCTTATATGCAGTGACTTAATCACACCATTAACCGAGCACTCAGTCTATTCCTAAATTGTTTTTAATCTAAGGCAAGAAGAGATTTGAACATCTTGTGGAGCTCAGTTTTCTGGATCAGTGTTCAGACCAGATGCAGATGTGGTGCTATAGCTGATAGGGCTTTACCCCATGAGGCTTGGTACTGTTCTCTGAAGTTGAGTCTAAAAACCAATGTTCTTATGTCCTTGCAACGATAGTGTTTTCCATCCTACATGTTTGCACGTGTGGTATCCCCATTTTAAACCAACCTTGTGCCACAATTGGTTCTTGGGTGGGGGACAAATAGTGAAAGATTAGATTGTCCAAACAGAAGTTTAGTCTGACTCATAATCGACAGACATCATAAGTCTGCTGCTAGACTAAAGCTTTTCCCAGCTCCATCTATGTTGACTGTGAGTGTGGTAACCTTTGCTACATCTTTCCAGCAAATTAATCTCTGCATTTTATATTTGCTATCTCAAGGACATCAATCTGTTAACCATTTGCACCGTCTGTTATCCTTTTTTTTTTTTCTTGCCACATGTCCAGCCCAACTCCATTTTTATCTCTCAATTATTGGTGTCTTTTACTTTGGTCTTTTCTCTGCTCCATGTTGGTCCTTTTCTATCTCTTAATGTTATTGGTAAGATTGCTCTTCAATTGGTTTAGCTTTTGTTCAGTCTCGTATTCCAATTGTCTCTATATAATCGCCATTTCTGCTCTGCAGGTTATGACGTGGGTCGATGGTGGCACAACAGTATCATTCTAGCTCCAGAGTAGTCATTGTGGCTCGATTAAAACATGGTTGGTTTTTTTGGACCCCAACCACTGTGTTATAACGAGGGGGGGGGGCTGTATTGAAGTGGAGAACATTACCGAAATTCCTTGAGAATCAAAGATGAGACTTTCTGCTTTCTTGACTCTGTGGTCTCTGATTGATTGATGGATTGATTTGTTTCTCGTTGCTTCACTTGGCTGATTGTACAACGTGCTTGTCCAACATGCCTCGGCCGTAACCTCGTATCAGATGATAATATTCATCCGACTCTGTTGAATGGAATGACTTGGTAATCACTCCAAAATCTCCTTCTCCCAAATACCTGGGTCTGTGGAGGGGCTTGGAATGGAGGTCCCCTAAGGTTCATTGGTGTAAATAGCAACAACTAGATTCAATCGATCACTGAGCGGTAGTCAGTAGCTGCATTTTGGCAGACAGTCAGAACTCTATTGACTTGTGTAAAGGACTCTTACTTGGTTGTGCCCCAAAATATGATTCTAGCTTCATAGAGGTCGGCCCCATTACAAGCAACTCGTTAGCCTGTCTTGTAATATTATGTATATATACAACAGAATTGCTCAGACAATGTTGTGTATATATGAATGCATAAAAAAGAAAAAGGATAACGTTATATCATAAGATCTTGTCTGAGGCACTGGACTGACGGCTTTCTAAGATCAGTTATCTTCTATGTAGTATTGGACTGATGACTGACGACTTGCGAAGATCAGTTATCTCATATGTGGCCAGTGTTGCCAACTCAGAAAATATTTTTATGCTTGTTGGACTGCCAAAAATCTCTGGAAAAATAGCCAAAAATGCCCCCCAAAAAACACCCAAAAGATGATGTTATGGTGAAAAGCAAGCAAAAATTTGCAAGAATGTTAAGGCAAGTCCCCGCTAATTTAGAGCTCTTTTGCACTGCCAAAACAAAAAAACAACAGTGCTGAACATAACGCGAAAGCGCTGAATTATAAAACACTGTCTTTGGCTGCAAAATAGTTGAAATTGCTCGTTGGATTTTATTTGCCTTATTTGACAATTTTTTGTCTAAGTTTTTATTAATCACTGCCAGAATAGTTAAAAGTAATTCAAAACTGTCAACATTGATTTCTTCAGTTTTTAAGTGATCCTACTTGTTGGCTAGCTGGTTAGCTATGTATATGTACCAAGTGTACAAGCTGCATCAATGGAGCATTGAGGTGGGAACATTTCCACATTTATTCATTATGTCTTGAAAAAAACTATTGTTTTTTGAGAATTCTCCCACAAAATAATTTTTTAGGGTGGAGTTCAACTCACAATATAAGTTTCGTCCCTTGGTTTGTATCACTTTTTTTCTCTTTTTTTTTTTCTTTTTTCAAATTCAGGCTTTTTCAGTGATCACCACCCAACAAAAGGCGAGAGGAGTAACTTATTTATTGATCACCCCCAATGCAGCACACTGCCAAAAGACGTGGTCATATGGGGGTTTCTATTGAGTGACTAACCAGGCCTGTTTCTACTTATATTTGTGTTATAAGATTGAATGTCCCT
This sequence comes from Thysanoteuthis rhombus, assembly GCA_963457665.1. Classification (NCBI taxonomy): domain Eukaryota; kingdom Metazoa; phylum Mollusca; class Cephalopoda; order Oegopsida; family Thysanoteuthidae; genus Thysanoteuthis; species Thysanoteuthis major. The sequence continues at coordinate 1,765,336 of OY735228.1, read as the reverse complement.
ATCAAAACTGGCATCATGTCAAAGTGTCTGTTAAAATATTTATCAAGCACGTTGATAAAATTCCTGGCATCTTCTTGTCTCGTAAAGGCTCCCATAAGAAAAAAATGCTGAACACTTGGAGAGAACAAAAGTTGTAGTTGTTCAAGTAGCTTTTGATTAGAATCACGTGTCTTACATGCACGTATGATATTTTGTTCCAGTCACACCCTCTTTTTTTTTTAGTTTATCCTATCGCAGTATGGACAGGATTTTCAGCCTCTTCCTGCTGAAAAGTTTTAATGGGGCCTTTGGCTCCAACGGGAGAACAAATCTGGATTTTTTAGGGGTACTTCAAACTTGATAAAACAATTAAAGACCATGCTGACTTGTGGACTCCAATTAAAAAAGAGAAAAAACAGGTTTGGTTATTCACTGGGAACCGTCACATAACCAATGTCTGTTGGCAGCATGTCATGTTGGGGGTGACCAATTGGAAGAAGGGGTAATCAATGAAAATTTACTTCTCTTGCTTTTTGTTGGATCATTAGAAGAAAAAATCTGAATTTCTCCCCCTTAAATGATAAATGTTGCTGGATCCAAACTGAAGGACCGATTCGGTATAAACTTACATTGTAAATACTCACCCATCAAAAAATCATAGAGGGGTAAAAAAAAAAAAGTTTTTTTTTTTACCTGATGAGTAATTTAAATTCAAATTTCCAGCCCTCTAGCTCCATTGGTGCACCCTGTGTATAAGACACATACATAGCCAGCCAGACCACCTTGAAAAATGAAGAAACCTTGTTCGACAGTTTTGGTTTAAATTGACTTATAGTATTACGGCTATTGCATGTGTGTGTGTGGATACACACAGATGTGTATGTATGTATATATATATATCATTGTTGTCTACTTATACCCTCATGCTTGGCTGTGTTCTGCTAAAGGCAGTAGTATTCCCAAATGGTCACTTATGTTGGTACTGACTCAGCTTGACAATGCTTAACTTTGGTGATCTCACTAGAACTGGTGTATCCAATGTGATTTGGCTGTAACCCCTTCGCCTTGGGGAGAGGTAGGGCTGCAACAATGATTTCCATGATACAATACGTATCCTGATATCTACCTTGCGATACAATATGTATCAAAATGCAGGATGATCACGGGTTAGAAAAACAACTTCTATAAAAAAAATTGTGGAAAAAATTCAACGTAAAAATACTCCAAACCATAATCAGAATATGTAATTAGGAGAAAAAAATAACCAAAATGACTTGTTACAACCAATTTTTTCATCTAAAATGTTTAGAATATATTTTGAAGGTAAGAACGAAAAAATTACATGGATTTCTTTAAAGCAAATTTGATAGATTTGAAACCCTTTTTTCTTTTTTTTAAAAAAATATTGGGGCCTTTATGATACAAGCCTGTTAAGTATAAAATGTTGTTTTCATGTGATGATGATATTTTCAAAACTTGAAAATATATAAGGTGATGAAAAATACTGCATTTTGATAATTCTAAGTCAGTGGTTCCAAAACTGGGGTCCAAGGATCCCCGGGGGTGCGTCATATAATGCCTGGGATCTGCAGCCGTATTCCCTCTGAAACTGACATTGCAATTTGTGTGGTAGAGAAATTATAAAATATTCAACACAACTATCCAAAACTTTATTGTACACAGACATGTGTCCTATATCAGGATCCAAATAAAATTGATCCATTTTATGGCTATAAACTAAAAGCTTTAAATAGAGGTCCGTCGGAATATATTATTTATTAATAGGGGTCCACGTGTTGAAGTTATGAAACCATTGTTTTAAGTACTGTCTAATGTATGGATGTCCTAATGAAACTGTGTATAAAATGTTCAACTTGTAACATTACACCCTTTCCCTCTCCATTACTTCTGATACAGGTTCTTACTGACTATTGTAGAGTTTTAAAATGTCATTGTCAACATGCAGATAGGCCAAGTTAGCTACTTGCTTTAGAATTGTCTGTAAGATTTCAAAACAGTCAGTACTATAATGTAGATGTAATTCATAATAATTGGTCTATTTTTATAGACAAAAATTTTCTTTTTTTCCCTTCTATTGAAAAAAATTGAAGTTTTAAATGTGCAAAAAATCGTTTTCTATTGTCAAAGAAATTTTGTGTACCGGTGATTACCAAAGTGGAAAAAATCACAATGCATAGGGAGAGGTTCCTCAGTTCTCGTCCTTGTGCTTAGTGCTTAGCTGTGAGTCATTGAGTACCATTCTTAAAGTCTTTGGTATGACTCGTTTGTGGATTGAACTACAGCTCCCTAAACAGAAGGCAGGCACTCTACCACTGGGCCACGATCATTGGTGCCTACAGGCATATCTACATATATATCGAATGTTGTGTTTGAGAAATGAATGCAATTATTCCGTTCTGTTTTAGCTTAGATCATGTCTACATTTTGTTTGAAAATCATGTAGCAATCCAACATTCTCACTTAGAATTTATGTATGGAATTCAATTTGTCCCGTACATAAATCAGAGTTTTCTTTCTACTTTGCCCCACCCCATTGATCTTATTGGAATATCAGCCGCCTGCACACCCCCCTAACCTCAGGGTTCTCGCATTTCTCTACCCGTTCCCTCCCCCCCACGAAAGATGTGGAAAGCCAATCAATAAGACTCGGATGCTATGTTTTCTTAATTTGTTCTGCTTTGAACAGAAACAAGTTGCACCTATTCTTCATCCGTAATCATCCGAGGGTATAGACTCCCATTATTACAGCATCTGCTGGGATTCAAGAGTGCCGTTATTATGAATTTGCTGTTATAAAGGGTGGATCTTATAATGGAAAACCAAACAGCATAGACAAAAATGAAGTTGATCATGGCCGAAACATAAGCGATGTGTCAAATAAATCACTTACGAATGTCATATGAACTCGATTTCCTTTCCTAAACAAATTTGATATTAAGATCCAAGAAAATGAATTGTTTTTTATTTTACAAGGAAATATCACTGGATCATAAGGTTTCTTTGAGGCTTGATAGCACGTTTTGTGGCCCGGAGGTTAGAGACCACTGTCATACTCCATTGATGAATCTTATCTTAATTTGTATGGATCTACTGTAGTTCAAGGCAGCTTGTATAAAGTATCGGTGAGGATTGAACTGGTGATTGATGGGTTATCTATTGAACTAACCATTGCTCTGTGACTGAAGGTCTAAAGCTTTTTATGTTTTCAGGATTTGTCTTTGCTTGAATATTGTTCCCCAATGCAGACCCCCCTGTTGAAATGCAGGTGTTTGCATCCAAGAAAGCCAACTGCTATTTTGAAACAAGATTAGTATTCGGGGGTCCACCTTCTAGCAGCGTTACAATGTGAATTATAATGTTATAATGAATTGCGTTATTATAGGGGAGGCCTGTAGAAAAAAAAAACCTTTTGTTTCTTGTTTGGGTGGTCTTTACTGTTTTGTATTTCCACTTGAGAAAAACTAATCATTTTTCTTGGGAATACAATTGGAAAATTACTTTCAGATCTAAACAGATGGTTTAGCTGAAATTATTTTCTTTGCAAAGGAAAAACAGCCTTGCTTCAAACAGCTGGAATCTGAACTTCGTTCACCAATAACCTTCTTATTATTTTTAACTATTAGTCCACTTGCACCTCAAAGTTACTGATAACTTAGATTTGATATTATTACTTTGGAAGGTTCCACTATATTGTACTACTTCTATCCCGTAACAATTGTTACATTTAGTTTATGAAATGTACATGTAAATCTGACAATAATGGGACTGATAGTGTATGATATAAACTGCATAACTTAGCAATGAGCTTTATCAAGAATAAAACCTTTCATGGCTATTGAGAATCCTGAAATTGGGCATGCAACCTTATTTCAACCCCACTAGGAGATTTATGAAGAAACATTAGGGTTACCTGTGTCCCCTTCCTCAACAGGCCACCTTACGTTTCTTTCAATTTATATCTGGGATTTCCTCAAATCCTATCTAGAATTATCTAGATTTTCGTGCTCATCATCTATGAAAATTTCCTGATACCATTTTATTAAGTCTCCCATGGTCAAATATGTTTTTGCTAAAGTTGAAATATTTTCAAAACTTTTAAGCTGAGTCGTTCAAGCTTCAGTCGGTGGAGTTGGACCCTGAAGCAGCCAGTTTTGTTTTTTGTTTTCACCTCATTTTGGACCATTCTTCAGCCTTCCTCAGATGGAAAAAGTGGCTCTGATTTTCCCCACCAGACCCCCCCCCTCCATTTATCAGATTTGTCCGGAAAGTATCCTGCCATTTGATGTCAACAAAAAATAGACTACCTAGGGCAATACTAAGGCAATAGTCTGCTTCAAAGTACTCCATTTGAGGCCTCTCACACTTGACCCAGCGCCCTTTTCACTGTAAGTCTGCAAAGTCCTCTTTTGGGATTGCCATCAGCTACCTCATTGCATTTTCCTTAAACTCATGCATGGTATGAGATCACCCTTTCAATGACAACAGGCCTGAAGTTGCATAGAGCCTAATTTGGACTGTAAGTGGGCTGACAGACGTGGATGATGAAATGTTTTGCAAAAAAAACTGTGCTGATGATGTGAAGAATAACTCACTTACTCATTGTGAATGTGATGGTCGCACAGTACACAAGCTCAGACATTGGCATCTGACTGCTGAATAAGAAATCTCTCAAAAGAGAATTTCTGTTCACCCATACACTGTAAGATCTACTATGATTGGTTGTCATTCCACATTAAGACCGTGCAATTGGTTCTCAAGATATTCAAAATGGCTGGATGTTTTCTGGACAGGTTCATAATAAGATCAGTGTTTCTTCACTCTTGAATTCATACAAAGAAAATAGAAAGTCAATTTTGAAGGAAATAATTTCCATTTAAAATTATCTCCCTTTGGCCATTCTGTGAATTTTTTTTATTCAATTCACTGAAGACTTCCTCTGTATTTTATACTATTCATTGAAGATCTCTCCTGTCAATTACAAGCGGGATATAAATGAAGAAGTTCAGTGTCATTCACGCTCAATAATTGAACTATTTCAATCTCATTCACCCAAGACTAAATTCATGTTTTTGATCATTTTCATCTTATTCTCCCTTGTGTATAATTTCATACAGAAATCTTTATTTTTTTTTATAATGAGCAAAAATCATAAATTACTTCATTTTTTAAGTGTTTTTCTTATTCATGTTTTTGAACATTCTAAAAATATGTAAAGATTACTAGAAATGACAAAAATTAACTCAGAAAAATTCTAAACCATTTTTTAGTTAACATAAAGTTAGCAAACAACTGTCTTGAAACTTCGAATCAGATGTTCAGAAATAATTTTTTCTTGTATATATTCACCGCAACTATTACATTTTTATGTGCAGAAAAAATATAAACAACTGAGTGAATTGAGTCATTCACTCTCCAGTCACCTCTTTAGTTTCATTCAGCCATAAGTGAATCATTCACCAGTTAAAGTAACACTTTAGGAAGGCTGAAGAATGATTCTGCTGCAAAATTATGATAACAGAAAGAATGTTATATAATGGTCTTGAACAACTCTTGGAATGGTGATGATTCCTTTCAAAATTATAAGAAGATATCTTCCATGTTTTTGACTTTCTATGTTTTGTTTCAACTGCAAAGATCAAGGCTTTAATGTTTTATGTGACCTTTCAATTGAAACCAAACTCGGTGCTTAGCATCAGAATAAATTGTTACATTTATTGATGCTAGTAATGCTGGTTACAACTTCAGCTGTCCCTGATAAGGCTCCATGTGTCATATAACAACTTACTCGGTCTGTTTGGAATATGTGAAATTGATTTAAAGGTTTAAAGGGCCTGAAGTGGTGTTTCTCACTTTGCCCTGCACTATCTTGCCTATAGCTTGGGGCAGAGATAGATTGATGGCTTTCCCAAGGGCATCAGTGCAAATTGAATGCAAACTGTCCCATCTGGAGTTTGAACTCACCTTGCCAAATCCATTCTCTGAGTTATTATCTACTTGACCACCTCACACATCCTATTGATTTACAACTAGTGTAATACTCATCAAAAATGTCAGGATTATCAGGGTGTTAGCTAGGAATTTGATTTCCCCATTTTTATAGGATTGAAGAGTTTTCTGAGGTCTGCATCTTCATATTTGGATTTATTTTGTATTTTTGAAAAAGCCAAAAATAAACTAAAAATGGTCCAAAAATCACTCGGCTTATTTGGGAAATTGGAATTGAGTTTCTATTGGGAATAAGCCATTTGGCGGCTTGTGAAAACACTGGTTAACACCCTGATTATTTATGTATGGATCGGCCCTTCTGTTCAGAAACAGAGTATCTAAGTGCTCTGTTTAGAATTGAAGTGTCACTCCTCAGCCTTCTGCCTAGGATCTGAGAGTAGTATCTGCTTGCAATATGTTCTTTCGTAGCTTTGTGCTGTTGTAGTATGGTGGCCGATAATGGCAGACTGAGATTCGGTATTGTTAAGCGAAAGAGGCCTAGGATTTGTCCTGTGCCTTCAAAAATGACTTTGCCCAGTCTCGGGGGACTAGCAATCCCTAGGGTAGCACCCTCCCATTGCACCAGTTGTTTTCTGTACAGAACCCCACATTAAACCAATCTTGTCACATCTTGCTCTTGTGGGGAAGCAAGTAAACATGGATCAGAGTGTAGTATCTGTGAGCTCTGCTTAGAATGAAAATGTCATTTCTGCACCGGATCAGAGTGTAGAATCTTTGTACTCATTGAAAAATGTCGCACGCAAAAACAGTACATAACAATACTATTTAATAATAGGCATTCTAGTGGCACATTTGTTTTTACATTACCACAATATTATTGTTGGAGATTAGTTTGCAGCAATAGTACACAAGATTCCACTGTATTATTTCAAAAACTAAAATTAGTAAATCCTTGAAATAATGCTTCTTAGAGTAACACGAAAATCTGAAAAGAAAATCGAAAGAAAATTCTCATTAATTAATGATGAACTTAATGGGGTGTGTATATATATATATATATATATATATATATATATATATATATATATATATATATATATATATGGTGAGATAATGGATTTGTTACACAAACACATTCATGTTTCAGCCTTTTTGGGCTTTCCAAAGGGCTGAAGCACAAACATTTCACCATATTTAAAGCTCTACTCTAATTGTTTTTATATTGAGCTCTTCTATGAAATAAGCCCATCACAGATTATATATTGAATTACAGATTTGTACTTTGGTGTGTGTGTATGTATGTGTGTGTGTATATATATATATATATATATATATATATATATATATATATATATATATATATAAGGGTAGAAAGCTTTACAGCTTCTAACACCAAACATTAAAAAACTTTCAAAAATGTCTTCGTGTCACTCCAGTCACTTATTTTCCAATATCTGCAAATGCAATTTATTTAATTTTTTTCAATGTTTTTATTCCCTGTAATACATATACCCCTTAAAACTACAATCTTGAATCCCCAAGGGTGCTGTAATAACAGGTGTGTTATGTTAATATACACATGTTAAATATGTATGGATTGTATTATTAGTTGACTTTCTATTGCTTGACTGGCTCAAACCTCAACAAATTGACAACGTTATCTGAGTTGTTGGATTTCCACACCAGATATAATGAAAGTCGTTATCTATTTTCAGCTTTAGCATCATATCGTGACAAGGCAGAATGAAGTATTGATTGTCTTTCGGGCTCCAAAACTTCTTTTTAACCACTGTCTGACTGATGAACCATACATTTCTATGTCTGAAGTCTATCCTTCTATTTCTCTATTCCAGATTAATTCAATTAAAAACTTCTGGTTTTTGTGGATCATTTATTTCCACTCCTTGCCTGTTTTATGTAGGATAAATTTTTGGTATTTGAAGTTGGTGTGTGTGTGGGGGGGGGGGGGGCTCTTTTGGAATTTAACAGAACTGATAAGCACTTTGAGGAAATGGAGTTTTTGTTTTAAATCTAAGACAACTGTTTTGTTCTTTGTTTTTTTTTTAATTATCTGTGACTGTTCAAGATCAGTGTGTTATATCTTTTTCTGTTCTGTTGAAAGTAAAATTATTATACTAAAAATCCCAATATGTCTGATTGGAAAGAAAGACACATCATATAACTATTCACTCTGCCCTGATATACGATATGCAAAAGGAAGTTAGAGGTGACTTACACCCGAAGTTGCATCACTCCCTTCACTCTTTGGGGAGTAATAGATTCATGCCTTTTCCAGAGACATTAGTGCTAAGTGAACACAAACTGCCTATACCAGGGTTTGAACTCATTCTCCATGCCATTGATCAGCCACTCCACTCCACACCTCCCCAGTAAATAAATCCTTGTTTGAAATAAGCAACTGTTGGGCGTACAACCCTTATAAACAAAAGCCAAAGTGATTTTTAATGCCGAGTGATCCCCTTCCCCCCAACACACACACACCACATCCCACCACACACCAGTGATTTGCTTAGTCCCCCTGGGAATGGGGGGGGGGGTGATTCAACAATTCTGGGAAGTAGGTGACCCATTTTGAATTTGTCCACAGATTGATTTCTTGGTTAGTAGAGCTGGTTCCCACTTTTCCAAACTCTCTTGTTCTTGATGTTTGCCTCCTTCCCTTCTCCCAACACTCACTCCCTTTCAATACTCTTCCCCCCCCCACCCCCAAGCTTCTCTGCTCTGTTATCACTCTCTTATAGCCTCACCAATTGAGGTGCAGTTCCTGAAGGGAGGCATCTTCTTTCTTTTTTCAAGCTTGCATTTTAGGAGTTGTCTTCTCTTCAAAGAGCTCTTCATATCAACTGTTGAATGTTTTCCCTGTTACATTGACATCTGCAGGAGAACCCACAGGCTGCAATTGCCGCTGCTACTGCAGTTGCCGCTGCTGTGATGTTAGTCTTGCTTGCATCAGTGCTCTGAACAATAAGCAGCAAGTCAACTATCTAGAACTCCCCCCCCGCCTCTCTTTTCTGTTTTTGTTCGAACACTTTAATTGAAGCTGCTATTTTTTTTTTACCTCTGTCAATGAAGTTGGAAGAGGTATGTGTATTCATTCATGTTTGTCTGTCTCTTAGTCCACACAATATCTTCTAAAGTTGTCAAATTTTTATGACATTTTGTGGAAGAATAAGCCCTGGGCTTAAGAAGAATTGATCAAGTTTTGATGCCACTGTAGGAACTTTTTGCTGCTATCTCCCCTGTATCGTAACTGTATATGATCTGATCTTTATTATGTTTCCAATTAGTGTATGACGTTGGTTGTGATATTTGCTCTCTAAGCACTTTTTAGTTCTCTTTCCTCTTTTTATCTGAAACTGAATTTTTTTCTCACTTTCTAGTGGAGCTGGATTTGTCTGTAGTCTGCGATTTCTTTTCCTGACTGAATCTTTTTTCATCAAACTTTCTGTAAGGCAAAAATCACTCATTTGCAGTTTAAAAAAACAGTCTATTTTTGTTGTCTTTTGAGGTGTGTTGGTGGTAAACCGAGGTTTTAATGTTTTGCTATTTCACTTTGGCAATTGTTATTTTTGAAAATCTACTTTTACTCTAGACTACCAATTTAAAAAAAATCTAATGCTGCCTTGATTTGCTTGCTTAAAAAAAAAAGTACCCTGAATTACAGATGAATAAGATCCCAAATGATGTGTATTTGCTGACATGTAAGAAGCACATTTAGATAATAATAAAAACAGCTCACTGAAGCTTGATATGGAGCTTGGATAAGTTAGCAATAGTTCTCCAAGTGCCTTTTGTAAATCATTGTCTGGCAAAAACGGTACTTTATACACCCCTCTTTGAATCTGTCAATGCCCCTATTGGTAGTTACCAATTTTCGTGGGGACCAGAGGGAGATGAGATAAATTTAAGAACTGAAAATTTGCACTAACCTGGGTTGTCGTTTGGTACTGGATAGAGCTATTTGGTCCCCAAATAAATAAATAAAGATTTTTGGTACTGAAGGGAATTTCATATCTCTTACCTACAAATATGACAAGTATACAAGAATAAGAGAGGAAGAAAAAAAATGTATTTTTATCTATTTTTCTTGCAAGCTTAATCTGATGAGAGATTTCAAGTTATTTGATTATTTTGGTACCGAAATTCAGTTTGATGGATCTCAAGCTATTTTATTATTTTGGTACTGAGGCTAATTTTGTCCCAAGACCATTCAAATTTGGTCTTGTGCTGCAAGACATTTGGCAACCCCTGCAGAAACCCATTCAGTCATGTGTCCTTCTACTCATACCATTCCTAAATTGCCTGGGAATAATAATGGTCAATTGTTATATTTTCGAAGGTGTTTGTCATAAAACGCCTGAAGAGTGCTTTTCATAAACTTCCAACTTTTGAGCACCATTTTTTTTAACACTGAGTGAGTGAGTGTTTGGAAATTTCAAGAAAGAAAATCAGTCCGAACATCCATTCACTCAATGTTGGAAACAGCACACACAAGTTGTGCGTAGTTTTTAACTACAAGTGAGTGAATTTGTGGAACTTCGGAATTTACTATCAGAGTCTCCATTTTATAGCCAACCAAATTCTGGCCGAGTCAAGTCAAAGATAACCATAGAATTTGAAACCAATATAAAAATCTGTGCTAATTAGGTCAGATGCATTTTGACCATCGAAGCATTTCAAACATCTTGAACCATTGCTCGACTTAATGGTAAGAAGTTAAAAGCATAAGCGTATGGTAACTCTTCAGTTGAGGCGGGCAGATGTCTTGGTTTCACCCAAATTACACTGATTTGCTCAAAATTTCATAGTTTTGCTTGTTCGCCTATGTTTGGAAGTCTGATCCAATGGGGAAACGAGTGACCCAGAGCTCTACAGTTTATCAGAAGCACTGATTGAATGAAAAATTTTCAAGTGCTCAAGTACTACAAAAGGCCAATTACTGCATATCAGTTATTTATGTTGTAACTATACAAAAAGAAATTAGGCTTGTTACATAATAACTTATAAATGTCATTATATGCCAGAAAGTAGATATCCACATTCACTCCATCGGAATGTGCATTTTCTCTTGATACTTATGAGATAAACATTTTGTGCGTTTTTGTGCTGTTTATATGGGACTGCATTTGGTAAAATATCTACCTGTGTTTCTCTGCAGGTCGAGCAGTATCTTCACATTGAACTAAGACTTGATAGTTCACTATTTCAAAGATAAGAGTGTAAATAAAAGTTTGTTTTATTAATTTATATCTGGGTTTTTGAAAAAAAAAAAAAATGACTGAACTTGTTAAAGTGGGAGAGTTAATTGTTTCCAATGGTGGGTTTAGGATATTTCTATCAGTAAAATCATTACCTTCAAGTGGAAAAATCCATTGTTTTGGACTGAGAAACAAACAGATGCAGGTGCAGCTAACACTCGTTGTTACCCAGCCCACTGAGTCATTCTGCTGATAGACTTCACGCTATCTACTCACGTTTTTATTTAGCCCTAAGTTTTGAAGCGTTATGTTTGGACATCTCTGCAAACTATGTCAAAATTTTGGATGAATCTTGGCTTATGCTTTACCAGGCTCTTGGCGAATATTTTTCATGGGTTTCTCAGTTGAGTGTCTGTTCGAGATTATCATAACTTTCTGGGGTTACTAATGGGACCGTGTAGCATGTTTTTGCATATTGATTTTCGGGAAAAAAAATTTCTTCATTCAAGAACTTTCTAACAGTCCCTTGTAATGACTGTGTGTGCATGTGGTGCTTAAATGGGGTGACAGATGTTGTATAGCTTGAAGTTTTGGTGACTGAGGCACAGCTGCAGAAAGTTATTTGCAATCATGACAGTAATGCTGATGGCTACTATTGCGATTTTCAGGTGGGGTGGTGTGGTGTGGGGTCTTTTCCAATACTTTTTGAACTGACATTATTGTCTGCTGTTTGAGAAATATTGAGGGAATCTACTTCAGCTCATGAATGTGTGTTTCATGGATAGAGAGGGACAAAATGGTTTCAAGGTGATGGACTGACAGAAATCCAGTCTTTATTGTTGCTATTGTTGGAGAAAAAGAAACAGCCAAAATTGTGGAGGAAATAAAAGATATAACTTAGAAAAAAGAGAAATTCTGCATGAAGCAAACATATCTTCCAGAGAGACTTGATTAACACTTATAAAATTAGTTTACAAAAAAGGAAATTATTCTGTATCACCAAGTATCAAGGATGCTCAAACTTGGAAGACGTATGTCCATTCTGTATGGAATGAAAAAAATCAAAACTTGATGTTAAAATCCCAGCATTTTCATATCCTACCGAGGTATTTTGCGAGTCATTTATCAATATGTAGATCCTCTAGTGAGCATTTTTTCATTTTCTCTCAACTGTTTGCCGCCCGCCATCAGTCAGCGACTGTTTGCCGCCCGCCATCAGTCAGCGACTGTTTGCCGCCCGCCATCAGTCAGCGACTGTTTGCCGCCCGCCATCAGTCAGCGACTGTTTGCCGCCCGCCATCAGTCAGCGACTGTTTGCCGCCCGCCATCAGTCAGCGACTGTTTGCCGCCCGCCATCAGTCAGCGACTGTTTGCCGCCCGCCATCAGTCAGCGACTGTTTGCCGCCCGCCATCAGTCAGTGACTGTTTGCTCCCAACTATTTTTTTCTTTCTACTGGCTTCAATCAAGTTCATTTTCAATGAGTTTAACCAAAAAAATTATTTTACTGATTGAATTGTAGAACAGCTGTTTGAGCTCAATGACTATCCCTGAACCTTGTGGAAATGCCGCCAACGACCACTGGGAGAATCTTTTACTTGTCCTCTCATCGCTATTGTTTTTGCTGCTCTTCTTGGGAAAGAGGAAAATCTCGCTTTTATCTTGGCTGAGGATTGGCCCTGAGAAATCTTGATATTTTTATTTTATCAATGCACGAGATCTGAAACTCTTTGATTTGATCTAACAATAGGAGATGCACTGAACTTGTCTCGTGAAACAAATGCGTATCCCTTTCTGGCGAGTGACAAAGAAGGTTTCAAATGCTTTTGGTGGGTTACATGGAGGTTCTATAAATACATAATTGCCATTAATATGATCAAATAATAGTAACCATAATAATCATCATTATCATCAGCCATATCAGGTCCCCTGCTGGACTCCTTCATAGAGATAGTATGGTATCATGGTTCTTGGGATATAGTGGCTAATTAAGCTCACTCATTACCACTATTTTCTGGTTGTTTTGTTTTGAAGTCAGAGTTGTCTGTCTCCTAGACTAGTTGCTTCCCAAGGCTAGAGAGCAGAGTCTTCCCTGTTATTTCATCATGACTAGGGGGAGAGGATAAATTCATCCCTTTCCAGTTGGTGAAAAGTTTAATATAGATTCCAAATGCTACTTGAGTGACACACAGTTTTCTATAAATACATAACTCTAATAAAAATGCTCGAATATTGATGATGATAATAATAAATATTTTCCTGAAGGAAAGAAAGTTTATAGGAATAAATATAAATCAACTTGATTGTATCAGCATGGACAACTGTGCTGGCTAAGGAGACAGATGCAGTAATTCCCCATTTATCATTGATTCACTAAAGCATTCACTTTTAAATATTTTAAAATGAATTTGGTAATGTTAAATTTACAAAATAAATAAGACAACATCATGAACAGTCTCTGAAATAACTGTGTACTATATGCTTTAGTAAATGTACCATGTGTTTGAGATTAAACACTAACTTGTACCCAATGATTTATCACATAGTGACTTATGTTGATGCCTAAAGATATTTTACCAGCTACTAAAAGTTGATGCACAGCACTAATCCATTCCATCTTGTTGAGGCACAGCAACATTGTATATTCTAAAATGATTTCTGATGCAATCTCTATTTAGGCTATGTTGTAATGTCCTCATTTAGCGCTACATTTTTTAGGATCATATCAACAGCGCTAACCGAAGTATTACTGTGTATGATATCTATCCATAAATATCCTATCATTTTGAATCTCTCAAGAAGCTGTTGTGAAGCTTTGGTGTAACTTGGCAACCGATCAGAGAGGATCTTACTGGTCAGACACTCCTGTGGGGTTACTCATTTGGCAGTAAGATGCCATTGAGCAAGCTTATGCACTGTGTGACCATCGTATCCGCAATGACCTAGCCTAGCCATCCTTCAAGTCTTGTGCAGGTTTTTTTGCTCTCTGCATTTTCCATTTCTCAAAGAAATTTCAGATCATGGACGAGATTAAGGGGGATGCAATGTGGCAGTTGATATCAACGGACTGTGAGTTTTGAATTGTGGTATGTGTCTGTGTTACGTTTGATGCTCATCTGGTGTGGGTTGAATAGTTTGGTGCGCTCAAAGAATTCCAAAGATACTTAAAACCGAAAAAAAGATGCCACACTTTTATCTTTTGTAAAATAATTGTTGCAAATGTGCAGTTTTTTTGGAGTTTTTTTTTTCCTCTTCGAATGAGGGGGGGGGCGAGGCTGAATATGTCACGTTTGTACGAGTTTTCCTGCAACAGAAAGAATCGCAGCAGGTTGGCGTCACTTTCGTTATAATTTCCATTCTTCCTGTCTTCCAATCAGATTCAGTGTTGATTCCTGTTTGAAGCTGATGCTTTCATTTGGCTTATTGATTTACCAGCATCCCGATCCCCCAGCTCGCATCCCCCTCCCCGCTGGCATCCCCTCCCCCCCAGCCGGCATCCTTCCTCCCCAGCCTTTCCTTTAGCTTGCCTCTCACAAGAACCAATACTGCAGCTGCTGTTGACGATGATGTAGCTGCAAATCACTCCAACCCCTACCACCACCACCACCACCACCACCACCCCCTTCTCTGTTGTCACTATCTGCCCCATTAGGTAGTAATATTTTATTCAGGTGAGCCATTTCGAGTTTCAGGAATCAGTCTCTATGATATTAACCTGTTTACCACCAAGTATGCTTTTTTCACGTAATTCCTACCCTAGGAATTTGATTTTCCGACAATTTTTATAGAATTTTTTTCCGAGGTCCGCATTTTTTTTAATTTGTATTTGTTTTGTGGAAAAAAAATTATCAAGATATGCCAAAAAAAATCTCTTAAAAATGGTCAAAAACATGCTCAGGTCAACTGGGAAATTAGAATTGAGTTTCTATTGGGAATTAGCTGTTGAATGGCTTTTGAAAACGTAGACTAATTCTCTGTTCCTGTACTGTTTTTATCTCATGTGTTGAATTGATGTAAATAGAAAGTCTTCATTGCATGTTTGAAACAGTTTTATTTTCATACAAATCAACCAAATAAGTACAACAGAATAACTTATATAAGTAATAGAAATATCTCTGCCAACGCCATATATTAGCTAAAAGCTAAATGGAACTAAAAGATTGAAAGACGAGAGAGAGAAATATAAATGTACAAATATTGGGTTTCTTTCCTTGAAATTTAAATCAACTCTTTTCTTTTTTATTAGCTAGTTGTTTTTAATCTTTTTTCTTTTAGAATGATGAAAATATCCCTCAGTCAAAAACAAATTTCTGGATCTTCCCCAAAATGTAATCACTTCCTCCCTCGCCTATGGCCCACTCTTCAACAAAATTTAATTGAAATTCAATGAGAACTTTTGGAGAAATTGTGCAGATGAACAGACGAACACTAGTGAATATGTATACCTCTTCCAACTTCGTTGGCTGTGGCAAATCAGGGTGTTGGCCAGGATATTTGATATCCCAACCATTTTTATAGCATTTGGAAGTTTTCCGATGTCTGATTTTTGTATTTAGAAAAAGTTTTTTTTAAAAAAAAAACACTCTGAATGGTCAAAACAGTGCTGAGCTTAATTTAGAGATTGGAATTAGGTTTTTATTGGGAATTAGCTGTTAAATGGTTGGTAAGAACACTGGCTAACACCCTGTGAATGATTGACATTTGGAAAATTGATCTCATCACTACAAATACTAAACTGTCATCTTTGCTATAATTTCTCATCCTTTGTTGGTATACAAGCGATTGGTTCTTTGGTTCACCCATGAACTTGATCCTTATCTTAGTCAGCTCACGTTGGAAATTATAGTGTGGAAAAATCTGTAAATACTAATAATAACCAAACACGATTTGTAGGTTATCATCAGCTATTTAAAATCTGATGCTAGACAAAGGCCTTTCCCATCTCCTTCCATGATGTTCCATCTTGTGTCTGGTCTTTCCTTTCTACTTTTACTGTCCCATGGGCATCAATCAGTTAACCTTTTGCCCTATCTGTTGTGATTTCTTTTTGCTAGATGTCCAGCCAATCTCCATTTTTGTGTTTGATCATTTGTATAATATCCTTCGCTCTAGTCCTCCCTCTGATCTATGTTGATCTTTCTTTATCCCTCGGAGATCTCCTTAACCTTGCTCTTTCCATGTTTGTAGTGTTAATTTCCATGTTTCGCTTCTCTTAGTTGTAGCTGGTATTATGCATTCTGTGTATACTTTATGCTTTGTGCACATTGACAAGGTGCTCCTTTTTAGTAAATAGCCAGAAACCAACTCTCTTCTTTGTCCCAGAAATAAAAAGGAAACAACAAACCGTATTACTGCTTATTTGTTCTATCATCAGCATTCAAGGTCAGTTGTTGGACATGGGCCCTCCCCATGTGAGTGTGAGACATGGGGAAGGGTGAAGAATGGGCCTTACCTACCACGCTGGCCTATGTAGGCAGGTTGTTTCTGCTCTACAAAGATGGTTCTCATCTAAATGCTGTTTAGACACTGGTCTTCTAGTTGCTTGACATTGAGTCACCCAATAAGATAAGGGTAAGGAGCTAAATGATGGGGGGGGGACTCAATGTCAAGCCCACCAAAGATGAGTGACAACTGTGACAACCCAACAACACTTTAATGAGAATCGCTTTTGTAGAGCAGAAACACAAAAACTGTTGATTCAAATCTGATAAATAAGGCGTGGATGGCCTAATGGTTAACAATGTATGGAATCGAATGTTATAAAATCCTCCCCTCTCAATATCATCTGGGATTTTCTTTATCTTTTGAATTGATTAGCTCTTTCTTATTTTGTCAGAAACAGAAATTTTCTAATTCTTGTTTTGATCTTTTCTTTAAAAATGGATTTAATTTGATTTTATTTTCAGTCTTTTTTGATGTTGACATCTACTTTGACTTTGTTCTCAAAGTTTTGTATTTTTTATTTCATCTCTTATTACTTCTAAGTATTGAGCCACCAAAACTGTCAACATCAGTTTCTTAGGTTTTTCTCTGGGGTGGAGACGACAGTTTTCATTACTTCCATCCGCCTTTATTTTACATGATCAATCTGCTGTAATCCTCTTTCTGCTTGCCAGGCCCATTGGAGAAACCCTGGCCTCCCTTTCATTTGTGAAAGTGGGGGGGGGGATAACATGGCTTACCTGGCTATGCTGATCTGTGGCATATTGACAAGGAAGGAGAAATGGATGCATGCCTTTACCAAGGACATTAGTGTGGAGTGAGCGCTAACTGGATTTTGGACTCGGCTTACTGATCCCATTCTCCTCCCCTTTAATCACTCAGCTACCCTCTATCCACTCCCCTCATGTTTTCCTCTCTTCTTCTCTGTTTGCCATAAGCATCCATTTCCTATTGTAAGATTTTGATTTAGATATGGGTGGCCTGATGGTTAACTGCACAGAGAATGGAATAGGAAAACATAGTTCAAATGCTGACTTGGACTTTTTGCATTCACTCTGCACCAGGGAGTTAAAAAGCATGGTAACACAGTAACATCGCTATGAGGCACACAGGCTCAAAACAGCAAAAAAAAGACAGGCATTCTCGTGAATTACCCAAAAGGGACAGCGTTGAAAAATTTGAATGCAAAAAGTCTCATTTAGTTCTTTATTAGTTGATTGTTTCGAAATTTCAGTTAACAAGACAAATTTTGCACATTGGTTTTAACAAAATTTTAGCATCAGCATTAGGGGAGCACATTTGGTCTGAATTCTGCAGTACGTGGCACAAAACCACTTAATTACACCCTGCTCTTAGCACTAATGCCCTTGGGTGTAAATCACCGTATAATAGTAATAATTGAATTGAACAAATTCTTCCTACATTCATTAATATTTGGGACCCTCAGCAAAATATGTCAGAATTTTATATAGTTTTTTTCCTGGAGCTATTTTCTGAATACTTATATCCCCTACTAATTAACTCAGTTGATGCCAGTAATTAAAAATAGGTGAGTGATGAATGTTGAAAATATTCCTCTCAATCCAGATGCACCATATTAGTACAGCTAAACAAATCTCGTGCTTTTTCTGGGTTAACCAAAGGCTATAAATATCTACTAATCATACTAGCTATTACTAAGCTACCTGTATACAGTTTCATTGATTCAGTTGCCTTGGCAACAAGCTTTGTGTATCTAACGAGCTATTCAGAGAGGGGGCATATAAGTGGAAGAGTGAATGGTTTCTGAACTAAGGAGTAATAATAGTTGTGAGTGTCTGGGTTAATTAAATATTAACATTACCAGCATAGTAACCGGAAACTATGATGGAATTTTTCATGTATGGATCAGTACCTCTGTCTAAGATCAGAGTGTAGTATCTCTGCACTTTGCCTAGGATCAAAATCTTGCTCACATTCTAAGCACTCTGTCTAAAATCAGAGTGTAATATCTGTTTACTCTGCTTAGTATTGAAATATTGCTTCCCAGCAATTCTATCCTGGATCTGATTGTGTATAGTATTTATATGCTCATGGAAAAGTTCAATTTGTATATGCTCACACGAACACTTGAATTGTTTGGTTTGTGTTAATAGTTGTATTTGTTTCAGCTAAAAGAAAATAATTCCTTAACCGGTTTCAATTGAAACCTGTCAGAAAAATAATAAGAGCTGAAAAATATAACTAAACACAAACCCTTTTTATGAAATATTTCAATTATACATATATATATATATATATACATATATATATATATATATATATATATAATACAGAGAGAGAGAAAATCACAAAAAAAGTGCTGCAAATTCTTCTCTCTTTGCTCATCTCTGTGTGTCTCTTGGCACTCCTGGTCACATTGCGGGGCTTATAACCTTCGGAAGTTGCATGAGATCAACATCCAATAAGTTTTGTTTTCCTTCTAAAAAGTACTTTTTGGGCTCTCAGTATAGTCATTTTGGACCAACAGTATATGAACCTTGTACTAGTATATTTTTTTTTTTTTTTTCTTACTTAATGATAATTTTTCACATAATTAGTTCTGGTACATTAGTAGGCTATGGTGATTCATTTATGCGAAGTACGGCCATATGTATGTATTAATGTATATGAATACACTTGCATTATATATATATATATATGTATATATATATATATATATATATATATATATATTCAATCAATTAGTTAATAATTGTGTCACCACAGACAGCTGTTCTGTTGTATTACAACTCTTCAGTATGGCTATAGACTATCCAGTATCTCTTCGCTTAAGACCAAGAGACAGATGCTCTGCCGCTGCCTTACGTCAAACTGGACAGTCAGTAGGACCAAATTAAGCAATATATTTACTTACCCATGATTCCCCATCTACCAGAGTGCTCCATTCCGGATTTGGAAGAGCATTACATACCAGCTTGTAGTAGATTAGTGCCCTACCTAAGAGTGCTCAACCCGAAAGAAGGGAGCGTTATATATGTGTGTGTGTGTGTGTGTGTATGGATTATTGTAGAATCACTTTTTTGCTCAACCTTAATGGAGGGAGTGTTATATATATATGTATATATATATATATATGTGTGTGTGTATTATTGTAGAATGACTTTTTGTTTGTTGGCTAGCAATAATCAAAAGATCGCCTTATTCAGCTTAGATAATACATAATATTTAGAGCATCCCGCTCACCATTTTCCTTTCCTATATGATTGCCATGGCCAACCATTCAGAAATTTTAAAGCTGACTGAATTGGCTTCCCTCATTGATTCTCTTTGGAGAAATGACGTAAGCCTGATCTCATCGACTACTTCCACCGGCCTCTGCCTCAGCCTGCAGTCTTACCCCTACCCACGCTCTATCCCTGGCACCTATTTTCATTGCTTTTGAAAGGATGAAAGTCAGAGATAACGGGTTTCAAATTTTGGACTTAATAGCAATAATTTGAAGCTTTGCCTATTTTAGCCAAGAAATAATGCAATTTTGTTACCAAGTAATTTTTATGACGGTCGTATTGCACTCTGGATTTTGGAAGGAAAACAAAATTATTTTTGTGTCGTGTCAAGTCAGAAAAAAATATTGACTTCTTTCGACATTACAAAAAAGACAATGGAGTAGTGCTTTTCAATCAGCCGATTCAATCTCATGAGTTAGTGTCTTGGCTTAGGATGAATCTTTGATATCTCATGCCTGCTGCTGTCAGGATTCTCATTCACTTGTAGAAAAATTTACTTGTAAAATATGAAGTACTCACGCATTTTAAACTGTCAAGGCAGTCAGATTTGTATTCACCTCTTCATAAATCTTCTTCTTTGTAGGTTTTACCTGTGAAGAAGAGAATAGCAGTTGATTTTTTGTCTTCTAATTCCAATAGAGTTGTATCTCTTAAATCTGGCAACCTTGGGACTTAACCATCACTAAACCATAGAAAATGTTGCAAAACAGAAAAAGTAATTTTATGGTAGTTAATTAAAATTATGATATAAAAGAATTATAATGAATGAAAATTATTTTTATTTGCTTATGCTTTTTAATTGGTTTTACAATATTAGAAATATGTCATGAGATTCAGAAAAAAATTAATAAACATATGCTTAGTTTCATGCTGAAATAAACTTTGAAATTTGTTAAATTGAGGTTTCTAAGTTTTTTACCCACTCTGTTCAAGGAATTGGTTTATAAACTGCTGAAATAGGGTTCACTGAATCAGACAACTCTGATGGCAAATTCAAAATGTGCCAGACTATGGGAATCGCCAGACCACAAAGCACCGGATTAGAGCAGTATAGCATAGATGACTTTTCTGTCAAATATTCACATATTTTCCTATTAGTATGGTCTGAAGTTTTCATTATTCAGCGAACTAGCCTAGTACCCATAAAATTGATGGGATTATTCATATATGTATCAACGCTTCCACCTAGGATTAGAGTGCACTCTGCCTAGGATCAAAGTGTAGTATCTCTACACCAAACTTAAGATCAGAGTTTCGCTCCCTGGCACTTCCGTCTTTGATCAGCGTGTTGTATCTATGTGAGCCATCGTGTTATTCACAAACATATATACACACACACACACACACACGTCGCATTTTGTATATGTTAAGTATTCAAATTTCACCCTTGTCTTTATTGTTCTTATCAATATTATGGCAAATTTTTGTCACTGATTGTATCTTTTGAGTGTGCATTACTTATTTAACTTTGTTCACAAATGTAGGACATTTTTTTTCAACAGTTACCTTTTGTAGCGATAACCCTCAGAGAATTGTGTTTCTAACTAACAACCTCATTTATTTGCCGTAAGGCCATAAAATGTTATAACCTAGATTCTTTGAAACTCCATATTTTGGATGTCCAATACTAACAGATAAAATATCAGTTGATGGAAGTGTTATAAAAGATGCTATTATTCAAATGAGAAAATAACAACAAAGAAGCCTTTCTCTTCAACAGTCAAGCCATTTAATATTAATATTTCTACTATGAAAGACTTCCATAGGACATGAGTATTTTTTTTTAATTTTTTCTTCCATTGAAAGCTATTAACCTCTTTTAAGCCTCTTCTGACTTCGTGTGTTGCTGATATTTTTGTTGTCCATAAAACCTTTGCATATGCAGCCGATCTGCTTAAATGAAGTCAGACTGACTTATGGAAGGAGACTTGTGCATTCTGAAAGGGGACATGTGTGTTAGACAGTGTTTCATGCATTCTGAAAGGGTACATGTGCGTTCTGAAAAGGGACATGTGTGTTGGAAGGTGACACGTGCATACTTGAAAGGGAGGTGTTTTCTGAAAGGGAATATGAATTTTGAAAGGGGATGTGCGCGTTCTGAAAGTGTGGCACATGTTTTTTGAAAGAGGACATATGTATTCCAAAAGGGGACACCAACATTTTGAATTTAAAAAAACTTTTTCTCGTATTTATTTTTAAATATAAATTTTCACATTTCGCACCCCCCTCCCTGCTCAAAATCTAGAATCGCCCCTGGAGCTGATATCATCAATCAGATTCTATAAATGGTGCTATAGCTAAAATCAGCCAATCAAATCAAATGAGAGATATCGATTGAATTTGAAACATGAAATGGAATCTTCTCATCTACGAGCTGACTAATGTCATCGATAGTCATCATCTTTCGTCCTTTCTCTGTTTCTGTGCAGAGACGCATTTCCAATATCCTCCCATGTTGTCCATCATTTTCCAATGGATTTTCCGCCATCTATTAGAATCTAATTTTTCCTCTGCCTTGCATCAGGGATTGAACCTTCTGACTCCCGGTTACACGCTTGTCTTGCAAATAGAGTATTGATTCTATTTGCACCCCATACCCCGACACCTTTTTTCCGAAGCCCCACTTCTGAATCACTTGTGCAAATATGTTGAGTGCTTTTACACTAGACGAGTGATTCGTGTACATGCTTGAACACGTAGAGCTGTTCAAGATCTGGAACCAATTTCCAATTGGTTATTTGAATTTCAGAGGTGTTGCATGGCGTAACGGTTACTGGTATGGAAAACAGAATCCACATCCCAGGTTCAAGGTTTGGGCAAGGTTGCTCACGTCTACTTTGAACTGACGCCTTAGTAAAGGCATGAATCCACTCCTCCCCTCAGCTATAGGTAAATAGCTGGGTACTTGGAGCTCATTAAGTCTGTAAGGCAGTCCAACTTGAAAGCCTGGGTAAAGGATGAGGGTTGGGCGTGTGGCTAGTGACCCTCCCCTGCCACAAACTACAGCAGCATCACCCAGCCATTGCTTTTGCGGTGATGACGCAGTGTTCTACGATGAGTCTACAGTAATAAACAAACCCCACAAACATCCCGATTTCGGGAAGTCTCTTCAGTTCTCTAGTCAGTCTTGCTTGCTGTTTATGTATTTATCATGTATACAGTCACACAAATGGAGCTAGAGGGCTGAAAATTTGAACATTCACTCCTTATCTCTAAAAAAAAAAATTCTTTATTGATCACTGCCCAACAAAAGATGGGAGAAGTAACCTATTCATCCATTTTTCCAATTTCTTAATTGAGCATTTCCTCAATACATGCTGCCAAAAGATGGTCACACAAGTTTCTAATGAGTAATTAACCAGACCTGATTAGTATTTTTTCTCCTCTTCAATTTGAATCATGTTGTTATTTCTTAATATAAAACAAAGTGCAAACAATTAGAATCAATTGACCTAACTCTTTCAATTTTTTTTTGTATATAAGATATTCCAAATTTTGTTCGGATAATTGAATCACTTCTTCGCATATTTTTAATGTCAATACAATGTCTGAGCTGATCTATTCTTCAGACTTCATATGGCGTTTAATTCGAGGAAAGATGCAAACCTGGGTTGGAAAAAAAAACAAGGTTTGCCTCTTTTCTTGAATATATGATGAGGGCTGAAGAATGGATCGGCTGAAATGGTGTGATGATAACATCAAAGATGCGCAGAAAATTGTGCAGAGATTCAGATGTCTGAATGTTAAGAATGTTAATTTCTCCACAAAGTTTTAGATGATAATTGAAACATAGTTTTCCTTAATCAGAATGATGATGATTGATTGAAATCATTATAATATAATTTCCAATTCTCCCATTTCTATGAAATAATATGCAGCTCAATTCAGTTGCTAAATCCAATGTAATGCCAACAAACCTGTATTTTTTTTTTTGTAAAATTTCGTATTCGCAGATTTACAAAACTGAGAATTATTTTTAAAAAAATATGCAAATATTACAATGCGTCCAATGTTATGGTATTATAACCAAAGGACTGTCCTCTGGAGCTTGATATCAGATGAATTTCAGTGAGTGGTAATCCTCCAAATACCATTGTAAACCATTTTTCTGATAGTCTGGCTTATATATTATTGTTAAAGTCTAATTTGTATGTGACTGAAGTAGCAGAAACATTGTCGCAAGAGGTTTTGTTTTAAAGTACCCCTAAAATATACTAACTTGAAGAATGCAAAAAGCTTGGTGATTCTCAACTGAAGAATAATAGTAACAAATGATAGTCAGTTTGGTAATTGTATTCATTCTACATTCCTGATCAAACAATAATTGAACAATAAATTAGTTAAATTTTCTGTCCGTACAAAAGACGCAGCGAAACATAGCCATCAAAGATGGCAAAAGAGTTGCATCTGTTTTTATATGCGTGTAGGTATGTTTGTGTGCTTGTTTGTTTGTTTCAGTGCTCTTGGCCATACCATTTTGTCTACAGAATTGAAAATTGGCATCAGTATTAAACTTGACCACTTTTGAGAAATTTTTTTTTTTTTTTTTTCTTTGGGTCTTATTTTAACGGGTTTATTAATAACAACTAGATTCTCCTGAAACTAGATGTTTCTTTACTCCATTCCAAATGTTTCCCCGTGGAAAATGCCAGTGATGTCATTAATATAATTCATTCTATGTTCATTCTCCGATAGAATTTTTTCATGTGACTTCAAATTTTTATGTTACTGTTGTTCTATTATTGACTGTGAATATGAATTACCTTTTTTTTTTTTCAAGTATACCTTCCTACCCTTGACTCTGCTCTTTACTTGTGGAAAAGCTTCTCAATCTGCACTGTGAATCATTCTTCAACACAAAACTATCAGGTCTCTTACTCTCTGAATCAGTTAGCCGAAGGAAGAGAAAAATGACCAACCCAGATACCGAGATACAAATGTGAGAATTATCTAATAAGCAATGAATAATTCAGGTTATTGTTTTATTTACTGAGCAGGAAATGTTTTGCCTCTCTGCTTCTCTTCTGCTCCCCCCTACCTCAACCCCATCCCCCCAGCCGCCCCTTGCAAGCAAGTTGCTCCTCCCCTTCCAACCAATCAGGAAGTTGGCCCAGTTTCCATTCTTACTGGCACCAGTCCCTCTGCCCCCCCCACCTTGCCATCAATCAGAGGTTTTTAATTGATCTTGATATTTTTATTGGTTTGGTCAGATGAGCCAGATTCTCCAAGAGTTGTCAGGTGCTTCCGTTTCTATTTCCCACCTTATGATTTTCATGAGAAATCTGAACAGAGAATTAGTCGAATAGTAGATAGAGAAAAGGATACCCAGTGTTGCCTGGGATAACTTTAGCATGAGCATATGAATTGCCGTCAACCAAAACTATCAGCACCAATATAGAAGGTTTCTTCAGTTTCTAAGTTGATCTGACTGGCTATATATGTATCTTGCATGCAGGCTACACCATCGGAGCTTGAGGGCTGAAAATGTAAAAATTTACTCCTTATGTCAAGAAAAAATGTTTTTTTTTACGTTGTCAAAAGTTCCTCCTCAAAATAAATTGGGGGGGCGGGGGGGCAATTTGCTATGTACATTTATGGTAATTTGTATTTTTAGTTTGTGTCTGATGGTATTTGTGCTTGTTTTTTGTTATTTTCTGAAAATTCCAACTTTTTTAGTGATCACTGCCCAACAAATGGTGAGCCATATAACTTATTCATTGATCACCTTTTTTTAATCAATCACCTCCAACATGGCATGCTGCAAAGAGAAGTTGGTCTCGTGATGGTTTCTTCTTGGTGACTAACCAGACCTGTTTTTTCTTTTTTTTATGAAGACTTTTCAATCATGAGAATCGTTAGTTATATTTGAAAAAAACAATCATTGTAGTTTGCTATGAGTAAGTCAAATGAAAAGACAAAATTTTTGTATTTGAATCTGAACATCAATGATCGTCAAATTGTAAAAAGCAGGTTCATTCCAGTGATTTGCATACAGAACTGGAAACATTTGGATATCTCTTCATGGCATCAGTTCATGGAATCCATGATGGGTTTGTCAAAATGAGTAAAACTGATTCCTGATCCACTTATAGCTTGTTCTGTTTGATTTAGTGGGTCAGCATTGGCCAAATCAGGTGAGAATGGGTAATTTAGCAGAACATGTTCAATGCTTTGCACTTGTTCCACCACGCTCACAGAATTTACTCATCTACAAACCCCACTTGACTCTTCTGTCTTCCGAATTTCTGTTCTCAGTTTGTTGAGAGGGCACCACTCATTTCTGGCCAGCAGTCAAATTGGGAACGTTTGAGATCATCACCTCCGTTAACCCAAAAGAAGATCAATCCTGACCTTACACGGCAGGACAAGTGAGAAAAACCAATGAGAGAAGTGACTCCTGGATTGAAAGTAACTTAACAGTTCAAGACTTGAAGAATATGCAGTCACTGCCTTCCAACATCAACTTCCATTGTTTTCAGTTTGTTTTTTTTTTTTTTCAATTTTTGATTTCTGCCTCAGTTCTGGTGTGTCTTTAATAGATGGAAATATGAGTAAGAGAGAAGAAAGGCTCACATACATATATATATATATAGATGTACATGCTAGTACAAATACAAGCATATACATACTCACTGACACTTATATTTCAAACACACATGTCTACAAGCATATACTACATACATACTTATACGAGAATACCAAAACACATGCGTATACACGATTTCAAAACGCACATATGTATACACTCATGCACACATTCTCAGTCACTCACATGAACATGTACACTCATATATATGAACACATACACTCATATGTATATATGATTAGTTGGTGCAAAAAAGTTACATACTCTGGTTCGGTGAAAGGGGTAGACAAGTGGCATCACAAAGACAAACAAACCAGGAATAATTAACTGATATGAGATATCCTCTAGCCTGAACAATCAACATTAGAATAAAATGAGTTTTGGTTGGAAATCACAGGTTATCAACAAGTGCCGACACAGAAAGAAGCCCAAAATGTTGTGACCATAACAACCAAGATTAGGACACTAATCGGTGTGCAAGAGTCCTCCAAGATAGAGCAATTTGGTTGATGGGTGGATCCTAAATTGTTCTACGTGTATCATCAGCCCCTCATCCAGTAAACCATGAATAAAAACAGAATTTCATCAAAAGACATGATAGGACTAGAATATTAAATGTTTTCAATTTATAATTAATTAACGTAATACACATGATTTCTTTGCAACAAATCAAAATTAAAAGGACAAAAAAGCAGACCGGAATTTCGATCATTTGAGATCTTCTGAATAAAACTCAATTGCAATTGATAAAGACTTTTATCTTGCAATGGGATGAAGCTTTTAATATCTTGCAGTGGATATCCATTACTGTTTGGTACCTGCAACAGGTAATGGGTTAATTGATGGTGTTGATATTACATTCTTTTGCATCTTGGTTCCTATAAACTCAGACCAAAACTAATTCAACATTCCAGATGCCCAGATCAGATTCTTGTCTTCCAAGTTTGGTGCGGGATATCTCTTAGTTTCTTCTTCCTACTTAACTTATGATGTCTCTTGTCTTCCTCTTCTACTGAACCAGCATCGACTTACACAGCATATCCATACCATGCAGAGATAAATCACCGTAGCCCACACCTGTGCCAGAACTAATTATCTGAAAAATTATACCAAAAATAAATCTTCTATTCAAAATTATCTAAAAAAAAAAAAAAATACCAGTGTAAGATTCCGGCAATGTTTGTCCCAAGATGACCATAGAAATCCGAAAAAAGAAAAAAATATTTTTGGATGGTCTCTCGTGGTGCTCTCGTACAAATTTCTCAAGCTTGTAGCTCCAAAAATGTGAGTAGCAACACCCAGACACACACACACACACACACACACACACACACACACACACACACACCTCAATAAGTAGTGAAATTGTTTATTTGGGGTGGATTACCACTCTGTTTTCAGTTGAGGGTTCAATTTTCTTTATAAGTTTATGCTAAATTTACGTGATGAAAATGAGCATATACAGGAGGCGGTAATTCATAATTTCATTTGGAAATCGATAGTTTTTCTTACGTTATGTGATTAAAAAAAGTGAAAATTTTCCTGATGTCCCATTAAAAATCAGTAGATATTGAATCATCATTGGAAAAGCTCAGTTATCTGATGTTCTCTGTACTTTCTATACACGATCAATTAGAAAAAAAAAATCACATTACCAAGGAACAAAAAATAAGTTGCACACAGTGATATTTTTCAGTGTATCTATTCTTATCACTGACTTGGTGAGTTAGTCAAATTTGCTGCTGACTATGTGGTTGTTGATCAGATGCAAACAGCTTAAAATAGAGACACTGTCAATAGAACAGTTAATATTAGCCATGACAACAAACGAAGGATTATTATCAGCTGACAAGAGAGAAAGGGGAAAATATTTGCTCAAACTTTTATTTGTTGACCAGTTAATCGTCATGAGAAATTTTTAAATATATTTGAATTTTCATGAGACAATTTTTTTTTTTACTCTCTGTCAGTTGGTCATTCCCCGTATTGTTTTTCAGCTGTTTCAAGTCAGATTTAAGTCACCTAATGGGAAGATGCTTCTTCTTGCAAAGATGTTTCTTATCTAAAGGAATCTTCCACCCAGGTTGAAGTGGTCTGGGAATAATAGCGATTAAACTTTATAGTGGATACCTCATTGAACTTTCAGTTCTTGTCTTTAGAAAAGAAGCCAAACTTTTTGTGACATCTTTTTTAGATGAGTAAAATAGATAAATTATTTATGCATCAAATTGGTTACAACTCTCTGTATTTTAAAATAAAGGTAGTTGTGTATATAGTTTAGAAAAGAAAGTACTGAATCAATTCAAGTGGAAGAGTTCAATGTTTCAAATAGTGGTTAGTAGCTATCTATATCAGCAAAATTATTACCTTTCAGTGGAAAAGTCCATTGTTATTGACCTAGAAACTGAGAAAAATAACATCATTCATTACATAAGTTGATTTTTTTTTCTTATTTTTTATTAATTCTGAAAAGACAAACCGAAAAAGTTCAAGTTACAATTCAGAATAAGAACATATTTCTTGTTGACATTTCCTGAGAGATAACTATGAAATATAAAATGTTTACCATATGTGCTGGTATATAAGACAGACATTCAGATGAAAAAAAAAATTTTTTTAAAATACTATCATACTTATGTATAATGTGAGGGAAAATCTAGTTGTCGAGTGAGAAATGGATTTGTGCTTTTTCTTTTTCTTTTTTTTTCAAAACTCTTACAGAAACTGTCTGGACATTTTGTTTAGTGGCACTCGGGGATGGAGGAGTTGAGTCTTAGGTGAAAGATAAGGATACAGAGGTTGCATTGTACTTGAGTAAATACTGTATACAAACAGTACACTGTATTCACTGTGCTGGTATTGAGACTAAGTGGCCATCCTCTGAAGCTCAAACTGTCGTTGTCCTCGTACCTTCATAATCCAGCATAGATGGTGATTTTCTTCCAGTCTTTAATATGTACTCTTTGTTTCTTGCATTTTGTTTTTTTTTTTTAAATTTTTATTTTTCAATTCTTGGAAAGCCTCAACTGATTCGTCTTTTTGTTTCATTTCTTTTCCAGTGATCCTTATGTTCGTATTACCTTATTCAGAGGAGATAGAGAAAATGGAGTAATTGATATCACACAGACGAAAACTAAGAAAAAGGTGAGTGAATTTAGAAACCCCACATTTTTTAAATAATGCTAAAAATAATGTGTGTGTGTGTGTGTGAGTGATAGAGCACTTATGCGTTATGTGTCAACCCTTGTTAAATAACATTGTTTCAATCCTTCCCCCATCATTTGTGATCAAAATTGAGTCAGTTATCTCACATCAGAATCATGATGCAGTATGTTCAAGTATCAAAATGGAAAAAAAATGAGCATTGTATTTCTAAAACAATGATGGAAACTTTTTTTAATGGTGCATTGGGCACTTATCATATGCGACCACCTATATTATTTAAGTACGCCACTTACTGTGATCATTTTGGAACCTGTTCTTATGAGAAACGTTTTTTTAAAAACGGTTAATAACAATAGGCAAAGGGCATCAAAATTGAACAGTTTATGGTCTGTTGTTATGAAGTGTTTGGGAATGACTGATTTCGATAGCAATAACTGTTTGATAATATTTGTGATTATAATAACTGTTTTCCTCTGTACAAATATAATGTACTTATGTGGCAATCCATCTTTACTACTTGTCAATTGAAGATCACAAACCCAGAATTTGTTGGGTTTTTTTACCTAATTTTCTCCTGCACTCAACCTTCCCTGTTTTTGTTGAAGTGAACCATTGATAAGTGGCTCATGTATGTACCAACTGTCTCAAAGGTTTTTAATGAGAGCTTTCAGCTATTCATTCATCCATTAGTAAGATTCAATACCTCAATTGTTATAGTGAATTCAACTGTGTGTATGTAAAATCTTTAATTGCTTTGACCATTAATGTATAAGATATAAAACACTTATCCTCTCCCTAACCCCCATCCCCCTTCTGGGTATTGTGCTAAGGTCAATGTGTTGCTAAATGAGAAATGTCTAATATTTAGGAGCCGGGGGTTCGTGTGTGTCTGGGGATCGGGTCACTTCTAGTTGATTGAAGGACAATGACCAAACTTGATTACAATAACCAATATCATCAAAGAGAAACAATAACAATGTTAATATGAAGGATGGTATAAAACTTCTATAACTAATTAAATTCTCTGGCAATGAAGAGCAAAAAGGCCAGGCTGTTAAAAAGTCTGAGTTTTATTATTGATACCAATGCAATTTATGAATCTCTGAAGAATCCGATTCATTATTCTGATTGTTCGTATGTATTACGACCACCAACCGTTATGCTTTCTGATTATCATTCATTTCTTCTCTGGTGTCTTCTTACACCAATAAAACCTGTTGATTTATTTGTTTCAACATGTTCTTGAATTTTATTACTCCTTTTGGCGTTTCACTGCTTACAAAGTAGGTGAAGAAGATGCTCGTTGTCCACAAGAACGAGAGTATATTATCTTACAGCAATGTGATTCAAATTCTCCTCATATCTTTCATTCCTTCTCTCCTCCATCAGTGGAATTTATTAAACAAAGGTTAGAATGCAAGAGGGTGCTCATGTTTGAATGGGAGCAAAAGGGACTCACCCTTCACTATGATTGTCATTCATTTATTTCATTTGCCTTTGCATGTTGTTCATGTAAATACATTCCACAATTCACCAAATATCTGTCCGTATGTCTGTGACAGCCTGCTGCAGGAACGATACAACACATTCCCATGACATTTTGTGTGTGTACTAACTGGATCCCGCAGCAGGTTTTTAGTTTTTGAAAATCACCCCTCAGAATGTACCTTTTTGGGGAGGGTTTGACTTACAATGTAAATTCATGCTAAAAACGGAAACATTTTTATGCTCAGTTTCTGCTGTATCCGCTGGGTGCTGACAAAAAAAGTGCTTGGTTGTAGGGCAAGTGAGGATTTTGTATCGTTCTCAGAGAGGAGGAGAGAGTAAGAGGTAGATATCTTGTGGGTACTTTATTATTATTCATAGAAAGGGCCAGGAGAAATAGAAAAAAGGATTTTGTTTATTTTCTGTGAAGCAGTGTGTATGTACTATTAACATTTTTGCAAGATTGTAAAAAAAAAAACTCCAGAAATCACAAATATCACTTTTTGAAAACAAATTCAATTAAACACTATCTGATTTCCATCAATTTAATTTTTTGGTTCTCACTGTAATTTATCCTGCCAGGGCAGATATTCAGCAAGGATACTTTAATTGCAAAGATATATATGTGAGAATGATAATGATATCCCAGTTGTCAATAACTGTAAAATTTCCTCAGGTCCAGCTTTTATTAATTTACTGACCTGCCTGGTATCTGAGGTAGTCTTGTACTTCCTACTGACACCAGTATTCAATGTACAGCAGAAGTAACTCTTAGAATTTTAAATGCTGATTTTGAAGGCAGGCAGGTAGGCCTTCTCTAACTTTAAGGATTGACTGAAAAGTTTCTGTTTGTCATTAAATGATGGTAGGAGGGTTAGTTTTAGCTAACTTCATTCCAAATGATACTTTTTCATTGTATGATGACAACTATCATAGCTTCTCTTTTTCAAAATTTCTGTCAATATTAATATATTTTTGATTATTGATTCTAACACTGAAGATGGAAAAAAAAATAAGCCACATTTTTGGCACTTGATACCTTTTTTTTTTTTTTTTTTCAAGAAAGGTGAAAATACAACTCAAACAAAAAAAATTGTGCATTCTATAGACTGGCTTTATTCTACTGTGAATGAGCAAAATTGATATGCTAAGTTTTGGGGGCTAGAGATTCTTTCGTGAAAATCTTTCAGTTGGATAGACAAGTTGTGGTTGATTGCGATCAAATGAAAATAATCAACCTTCTACAATGCCATCAAAACTGAAAATATCTGAATCAAGCACTGAAAATGATTTGTGCCAGCTTGGTTGTGTTAGTTGCTTTGATGTGTTGCTTCCACGTGAAAAAAATCTATTGGACCATAATTCATGTGTAGTTCACTGCTTTGAAATAACAAAAATTTTCAGTTTTTAGAACAATGTATTTATTGTGAGCAATTTTGATGAACAATTAAGAGTGGATAGTTCACTACAATGTTGAATGAAAGTGATTATGTGGCAAGCAATATGAACCACTTGCAACTCTACCAAGGGTTGGTCTTTATAGCTGAAATTACCATTTGGGTGGTTGGTCGACATACTTGGAAAACCTTAGATATGTGATGGTTAATAATAATTAATTGTTCCATTGCTCTGCCAGCGGCCCGTGCTTGGCCTCCACTTGTCACATTACTTCTAACTTGGCACTGCTTTGCAATATGTGGAATAAACTAAGAAGCAAAAAAACACCTGAAGTGGCGTCACTCACTGCACTCTATTTTACCTGAAAGCTATTAGGTTGAACTCTGTTTGCCAAGTTCATTCTCCTTGCCATTATTCAGTCGACCACCCCACATCACGGCTGTGGGTCATGGCTAATTTTATTTCTGTTATCAGGTTGAGAACTTTCTCATATCTTTGAACTTTCCCACTTTTGTTTTTTTTTTTGTTTTTTGTTTTTATTTTATATCAAAAGAATTTATTCAAAATTGGATGACGACATCATATTACATTGACAAAGTTGTTTTTGAGGATATCTATGAGTGTTATCTCTTTCCTTGAGATAGTCAGCTCCTATTTATCTGAATCCCCATGAGAACAGGATGTATCACAAGGTCGGTTTAATGTGGCGTACTTCACCAACAAATGTAGTTGTGAATATCAGCTAACCATGGAACCTATTGGCGACCATGTTCCAGTACTGACGGTTTCCGTTGTAGTCATTTGAGTCATTGTACGGATGCTAATGCCGTGTCTTGTTCATAAAGATCATCTAATAAACTCTACACATACTTTGACAAAGGGGCTTTTCAGCTCATTGAAGCATTACTATCTATAATTTAAAGAAGGGTCATTAACATTCGAAGAGATTTGAGGACAATCTAACCTCTGTCATAAGGATTGCTGCTGTTTGAAAGAAAAAAAAATTTGTTTATTACCGTGACTTGCCACCAGCGAAAAAGAGTCCCACTTCTTACATAATACCTGGAGAAGACTGTAGGATGGAGTGGTTGAAACATCATGTGAACAATAAAAACAAGGAGATATTCAATCATCTAAACATTTGACAATCAGCAACCGAGCTCTTTTGAGGATTTGAAAAAAATCTTCTCTTTCTCTCTCACCCTCCCTGCTGGGTTGATTGATTGACATTGCTATAGAGTGTGAAGGTAAGCAAGTTGTCATTTACTCTCCACACATATATAGATATATAGATATAGATATAAAATCTACATTAGCGAGATAGGTAGAAATCTCACGGTTACTTGAAAAAATATATAGGCTATAAATTATCTGATTGAAAACAAGTTATATTTCACAGATCATGAATTTTAATACTTCCTCAAAAATAAATACAAAATACGCAGATAATTATTTTAATTTTTTTTTGTAATTTACGCACACACACAATAATTACTAATGTCGTGCTAAAGGATGCAACTGACTTGGCAAAATAGAATTTTATGATCAGATGATGCTGTGAAAATGCTGAAATTGAAGAATAATAAAGATACAAGAAGTAATGAGAATAGAAACAAAATTTAAAAAAAAAAAAATATCTGTTTTTGGTCATCAGAACGCTGTTCTCCAAAAATACAAATCTTTATAATCTACCTTTATAAAAGGCAATGTTTGTCAATTGAATCGTTTCTCAAAATGGTTGTAAATCAGACAAATATTATTGTATTATTTGTATCATGATTAATAACCTATATTTCCTTTTTATCGTATATGGGTCCATTCAGCAAACTGCCCATAACATTTCTTTTTTTAATCCAAAAGTGTCATCTTCACATATACATATATATGTACACTGCTATTCTCTTTATCTTCTAAACACGTACAACGAAGAGTGATATATATGGTATTTACGTAGTTGCACTTTTCAGCTCTTCTCCACCTGAATGACTGGGCAAATTTTTATACTTGCTTATACTTTGTTCAATCTACCGTGACTTTTATATTTACATGAATTTTTCATATCTTTGTATTTTGGTCGTATGCATGGATGGTTGCAAGTTTGCTAGGTCTTATGTCAGGGAGTGAATGTATATGTCGTCATTTTTGAGGGTCCAGATCAAGAAGTATTGGTATATTTGATTTATTCTATCTTTTCTTATGTATCCTTCATCAGTTATAGATACTGGAATTCAAGGACAAAGAAACAATCAGAAAAAGTGACTCTGTTTCTTTGTTTGTAACAATAGACTCTTCAACTTACCAATAACAATTTTGCTGATAAAGATTTCTCCTTTGAATCTCAGTACAATCAATGATGCAGATATAAATTCGTCCGTTCTATCTAGAATTTCAGGAAAAAGCATTATCAGCAAAACTGGATCCTCAAAGTTTGGCTCTCTCTGACCCATGTACTTGTTGATGTGACAAAAAGCTTATTGATACAGCTTGGTAATGGTTTGTCAGAATATCATTGCATCATAGAATATGCACAGCAGTCTATTGTTAATTTTACAAGAATGCAACTACGTATTGCTCCCCTCTCTCCCCTTCCCCCTCCCTCTTTCCTATATGCATTATTGCGTGTGTGTTTTTCATATGTTGACAAATTATGGTAGTAATTGATATTTGATGACTGTTGGTTTTTAATGTTCCATTAATTTTCAATGTTATGCAAGAGTTAACTTGAATCTCCAGTCACGCATCATTTAGTCAAGTGATTAATGATGTAATCTAGCGGAACATCTGAAGCTGAGGTTCTTGAATGGTGCGAGGCCCTACACTGGTGTGGCAAGAGAGGACTGCAAATGTTTTGGGAAGATTGAAGGACAATCTACGAAATATTTGAACATTCATAAGACGGGACTTTGTTTGTCTCAAATTAGATCTCATATGAATCAAATTACCTGACTAAAACAAGTGCCCACCTCTCATTGAATATCTATATTCCCTCAAGTTTATATATGTGAGATGCTTGTCTATAAGAATGGATCATGTTTTTTATGTAGTTGCATTGTTTTATGCTTTTTGCTGGAGGTTTTTTTTTTTTTCTTTCAATGTATTTCCTATCAATAAAAACTGGTATAGTCTCAAATTTTTAATCTGAAATAGTTGCTCTGGAGAGAAAAGTTTCACTTCAATTCGATTGTCACCCAAATATGATTTTGATAAACTGAATAACATATTACCTGTCAAAAATGCCTGGGGTTTTTTGTATTGATAAATTATATTACTTCAAATGTATTTATTGTGAACAAAAAAAAACGTATACCTCGAACAAAACTTATTTTACTATC
The DNA here is from genome assembly GCA_963457665.1 of Thysanoteuthis rhombus. Classification (NCBI taxonomy): domain Eukaryota; kingdom Metazoa; phylum Mollusca; class Cephalopoda; order Oegopsida; family Thysanoteuthidae; genus Thysanoteuthis; species Thysanoteuthis major. The sequence continues at coordinate 1,729,496 of OY735228.1, read as the reverse complement.
GACTTATCTACAACTCTTCATATTTTCTGTTTTTGAATAATTTTATTAAAACAAAGAGCAACAGAGTAAGAAACTAAACTGCGACATCCTCATCATCAGCAGTAGGAGTAGCAGTTGTGATATAACCAGCAGCAGTTGCCCACCTACTGCAAGCGAACACATGCACTCATAAAATGGATCGCTGGTGGTGAACTGCAGCAGCACATTTTATGTCTGTGTGTTTGAAGTACTGCCAACTACTATCTTTTTTTTTCTTGCTTCAGCCTGACCAAAAGAAAAACTTAAAAAACATTTACAAATTGTTTTGGTCATGTAATATTCAGCGTTTCTAAGCTTTCAAAAGAAATCATCTTCATTTTCCTCTCAGCATTATAAGGAACCATCGCCAAAAACATGATCCTCTTTCGTTTTTGAGTGAGTCTGGCTGGCTATCTATCATATGTACAGGTTGTACCTATAGAGATAAAAGGCTGCAAATTCAATAGGTCTTTAGTTGGGAGTTCAATATAGAGAGATTCATACTTGTTTCACTTTCTTTTTTTTTTTTTTTTTTAGTGATCACAGTGCAACAAAAAGCAAGAGAAGTAATTGATTCATTGATCACAACTTTTTTCAATCTTTAATTGATCGACTCCAACACAACATGCTGCCAAAAGTCATCAATTATGTGATGGTTTCTCTTGAATGACTAACCAGAACTATCTAAACATGTTATCTAAATACAGACGGTCAGCTATGCTTATTCGTGTTTGAACATAAAGCAATACCGTTAATTCAATATATGAACGAGAATTGATCCAACCCTGTATAGATTTTACTATTGATACTATATAGTACACTTTCCTGGTTAATTTGTATTTTCAATTCTGTATACATAAGCACTCTGCTTAGCACTGATTTGCTATAGAGCTCTTCTCAAAAAATTTTCAAAGTAAATTTGGTATTTTTCAATGCAACAATTACTCTGATTAATTTCGCTCTGGTAGTGAGTTGATAGCATCTGATCGGAAAATAAAGAGTTACCTTTAGGTGTGAATCAAACCCTCATCCCAAAAAGGAAGCCCCATTTATGCTGGCCTGCTCTACCAGTTGAACCACTGAGACACAACCAGAAAACAGAAGCTCAAATAACATCCTGAAACCCATCCATCAGTCCAATCAGCAACCATGTTTCTGTAAATTCTGGTAGTTTCTGTAATTTTAATACATTTTGTTTCTTTTGTTGTTTTTTTTGTTTTAATTTTTTAGATGAAGCATTATATAACATTATTATTCTTTACTTTTTACCTTCATCTTGATTTATTTGTTGCTTTTTATCGCAACTTTTTCTAAGACCGATTGAGATGAATGATAGAAGGCAGCATCATAGACAGTCTCTGGAAATAATGGCATCCTTGAACCCCAGTAGCTACTAGATGGGATACATGCTACTAATCCATTTCATCTTGTTGAGGCTCAATAATGATATACATTTCAAAATGATTGGTAACTCAATTTCTATTTGTGCTATGTTATAATGACCCCGTGTAATGCCATTTCATTAAGCACTGCATATTTTAAGCTTGTATCCTCAGCTTTCCCAAGATAATACTGTAAATAGTTCATTTATTTCATGCCAGAACTGCTTACCTGGCCTTTTATGCTTTGAGAGCATTCTTCCCTGGATAGCGCAGGTGGTTGCCCTCTTTTTATTTCATTGCCTTTTATATTATTTTCCCAAGGTCAAGATCTAAGAAAGACTAGAAAACCTGTCTAAGTTTGTATCCAAAACTGTCAACATTATCATAGGTTTCTCCAGTTTTCAAGTGGGTCTGGCTGACTATGTATGTTACACATACAAGTCACCAATCATTTAAACATTACTCTATATGTCTAGAAAAAAATGCGACTTTGTTTTCTGGAAATTCCCCCTCAAAATGGGTTTTTAGCAGGGAGTTCAATTCACAATGTAATTTTTTACTAAATTTGTCCTTTATCTTTGTGTCAGGCAGCATTCATACGTTTTTTCTTATTTTTTTTGATCAAAAAATTGGATTTTTTTTTTTTAGAGATCACTGCCCAACAAAAGGCAGGATAAGTAACATATTCATTGATCACCACCTTTTTCTAATTTTCCAATCAATCTCCCACAACATTTCCTACTTCCTATAGATGTTGGTCCTGTGACTGTTTCTATTGAGTGACTAACCTGACCTAATGTTGCCACTGAACAAAGACAATGGTCGTCTAGTGGTCTTATTTGTTTGCTGATACATTAAAATCTGATGTCTAGTGTGAATAAATGTTTTAGTTGCTTTTCTCGTGAACTGTGCAGGTGAGCTGCTTTTTATTTGATTGGTTGCTAAGTACCACACCTGACTACCTGTCCATTGTAGTTCAAGGACAGTCCAGCAAAGCCTAGTACCCCACGCCATACTTGCACACTGAAGCAGTAGTACATGGGGAAGAAAAATGTCCTAATACTGGCTATAGTACTCTGGTGTTTTGTACAGCACCCAACAACATTAGGATGAAATTTGATGATTATATAATGTGGTGATTATAAAGTGGAGATGTGAGTGGCCTAATCGTTAACAGCACATTAAATGAAATGGGCAAATAGAGTTCAGATTCTGGCTGCAACAGTTGATGTTCATTTTGTACTTACAGCCATGGGAAAGGTAGGAACCCACTCCTCCATCCAGCTATGGGTAAATAGTAAGGTAAACTGGGCTCTCTAGCCTTGGTTGGTAACCAGTCTAAGAGACAGACCATCTGGAATTCAATCCAGGAGTGGAGCCCCTGAAGCAGACTGGTTCCACTTCTTCCAATAGGTCAGGTCAGGTCAGGAATCATAGCTACTGGTGCGTGCAATCCAGTATAATCTGTCGTGTGTTACCTGGAGAAGAAATAAGCACCACCAGGTAACTCACTTTGTCCTTAGAAATGCAGTGAAAGGGAAGTACTCTACATCTGACCCTGACTGTCTACTAAGTCATGGGTTGAGCTGGACCTCGAAAACCATTTATCACAAAGAAATTTAGTCAGATGTGCATTTGTCAGTTTTGCTAAAAAGTCATTGGTTTCAGTCTATACGTTAAGTTACTCCAGGTCATTGTACCAAAGTACTTAAAATTCAGTTTTGTCCGACCATAGCGTGCGAAAAAGCTTCTGTCTATATCAGAGTTATCATTTGCAAACTTTAAACGAGCTTTCACTTGCAACAGAAATTATTCCCGTTTTCTTAATTTGTCATTGATATATCAAATCATAATTTCATAACTGAAGACTTGAAACCAGTTTTAGAATTGTCATTAGACGCTCGAGGCAATCAACACTCTTCATTTCAGCCTCACTTTCATTTTCCATTAAGAATCTGCCACAGTTCTTGGAATTCGAACAGCGTACTTTGGATCATTGCCATATGGCCTCTCCGTACTATCTGCCATTTGCAGATTTCATTTGAAATCGGACATAGATTGGCTTTTTTCCTAATGTCATCATTTCTTACAAAGTCATTCCACCTGATGCCTAATATTTTTCTTGGGTATTTTATATCAAATGCATCCATTTTTTTTTTTCTCCTGGCTGGATTCCAGGTGCCATATTTTCTTGCCATTGAGCAAGATAGAGAAGGCGTTGGGATTGTAAAACCAGATGTTGATTTTCAAGGAGAACTTCTTGCTTCTTCAGATTTTGGTCAGCCTTGTGGGGGCTGTTGATGCTTTGCCGATTCTTCAGTTTATTTCTTTGTCAATATTACCTTGGTTGTTGATGAAGCTACCTAGGTAGACAAAGTCATTAACAATTTCTGTTTTGTTTTGATGGATAAGAACAATATTTACTTCAGCCAACGAATTTGGAAAGGCAAATGTATTTGGTCGTGTCTGTCTTTCCGTCTGTCTATCAACCAGGTGTCTCCAAGAGTTCTCAATGAATTCTGATTAAATTTTGTGCAGAGGCTGCGAAAGAATTAATTAAATTTTTCAATCAGATCTGTACAAAATTACCTCCTCTTCGTCCAGACCAAATAATATTGCACAAATTCCTTATCTGTCCGAACAATCAATATCTCCAAAAGTTCTCAATTAAATTTTGTGAAAGGATGGACGATGGGCTATAAAGGAAGTGATTAAATTTTGGGGCAGATGTTTTTCCCCCTGACAATGGCATTGACAGATGAATGCGCTCTCTGAGTGTTTTCTAATTATCTACTGTGCCTGAAATCCGAGTAGATTATCTCTCCACCCACAAAACAGGATTATCAATAAATCAGCCTCTGAGTGCGTAGTTCATGGAATAGGCTCTGCCTGACCACACCTGTAACAAATTAGGGTGGGGACATCACTGAAGTTGGAAACTACATTTGTCAACAATGTTCCTTCTGCCAAATAGACTTTTCTAAAAATAGGATTTCTACGTAATCTTTGTGAATAAATAAAGCTTATCATTCCTTACACAGAGCCATACCCAGCTTTGTTTAACCCTCACTGGCATTGCAGCTGGCAACAGGAGCTTATATTTAGTACACCCTAAATAAATTGCCATAGAGAATATATATTTATGAAAGAAAGCTGATCAAATTACGTATGAACACTCTCAAGATGAGAAACATAGCTTCAGTTAGTTTTTTTTAAACAAATAAATTTCTAATTGTTAGTATATATTTATCTTCCTCCTATTTCTAATTATACCAGAATCTCGTTTAGAGCATAATTTGGTTTAGAAATATTCAAATATTACAACATGCCCGATGCACTGGTATTATGATGAGGTCTCATCCCAAAGCTCAATATGGACAGTTATGAGTCTTTGATAAGTTGCAGTGGGCGGAAGTGTTCAAGATGACCTTGTAAGCCATTCATCTTATTGTCTGGTATATATGGTAATTTGAAAAATCCATTAGGATAAACATTTACTTGAAAACACACAACCATATCAGTAGAAGAAAAAGAAAAATTCTAACAAAATGAAAAGGTAAACGTTCGAAAAACAACATAACTTCCTTTCATGTGCAGTGAGTCACACCCAGGTACAAATTGATCTAGGCACACATTTGTACGTTTAGTAATATGCATAAGATGCACCCTTATCTTTCCTAGAGTCACCATCAGAATTCTGTGGCAGGACAAATTAGCAAAGAGAGAACTGCAGGTATTTATCCTCAGTATGAACAGTCACCTGTGACCACCCCGATTTCTTGTTACGGGTGTGGTAGGTAGAGACAACTGATTCAATGATAATCCTGTCTTGAGGGTAGAGAGATAATCTACTCAGATTTCAGTCACAGGAGATAAATCTTCTGATTGCTAACAGCTGCAATAACTTTCTTCATCGTTTGATCCGAGCAATTTGGTCTTTTTCTTGTTCAAGTAGTTGTGATCCCCAACCCCTACACTTTTACTGCAGCATAGAAGAGTTAGTATCCTTCTTGCGTGTATGATTGCAAATGTGTTCGCCTACATGCTTATGTATATGTATGTGCGAATGCCTGTGTATTAGATATGCATGCACCTATATACGTGTAGATATTTGTTGCTCAGCTTTTCTGATGATGATAAAAAATGTCTTTTCATCCAAGATGAAAGGCAGATTTCTGAACAAAGTTTGCACATTTTTGTTGACATGGAAATGATCTTTATTCAACCTTTGGCATTCAGTAGGCAACTTTGTTCACTAAGCAAGACTTTGCCCTGCCTCTGTTTGTTACTAGATCAGCATTTTTAAATTTCTCGAATGTGTTGTCGTATCAATTTCAGTCATGCATAAATGGACACACAAGTTACAGGCTTTCAAAGTTACAAAGTGTGCAAAATCTTGGCACCCTTGAAAAAGAATGCAGAGTGCTAAAGGTCAAGTAAGTCTTGTGAAATGTCTTCAATTGAATTGAATCAAGTTAGTTGCTTTGGGCAAAACCAAATGTTTCTTTTTTTCAGCCTGGCAAATTGGATTGTGTGGTTCTAACTCCTACAAAATGAAACTCTGTACACAGATTAAAAATGATAATGGCTATATTTCTCATGGAAGGCTTTGGTCTTTTGTGTTTACTTGGATGACAGGTTTAATGGCAGCAGAAGAGGCATATTTTTTTGTTAGGAGTGGAAGATCCTTTTGAAAGAAACTTGGTTATTTATGATGATTTAACTTCAACTCCTATTTTCTTTGTTTTTCCTTTCTTTTTTTGTCTTTTGAGTTGATCTGTTTTTGTGTAGTGGATCATTTTTCAGTTTTTACTAGTCAGACCATTTTGCACATAGAAAGCCTCCTGGTTTGATTCTTTAATGACTGAAATTCTGTTTTCCGTTTAATTTTGAAATTATTCAGAGTTTTTTTGATGTCTTTGTTGACATCTATCTGAACAGATCTTATTGTTTATGTTCATGTATGATATTATAGATGATAATCTGATAATTCCTCATCATTACCCAAAACAAATTCTGGAAAAGTTCCTAAAATAGAAAATGAATATTGAAAGTTGGTGCTTTATTTATCAAACGCTCATAAAAAATCTCATTTGTCGATTTTATTAAATAAAACCAATTCAACATTCTTTATCTTCAGTTCTATGTATGTGTATGTATGTGTCTTCAGTTCTATGTATGTGTATGTATGTGTCTTCAGTTCTATGTATGTGTATGTATGTGTCTTCAGTTCTATGTATGTGTATGTATGTGTCTTCAGTTCTATGTATGTGTATGTATGTGTCTTCAGTTCTATGTATGTGTATGTATGTGTCTTCAGTTCTATGTATGTGTATGTATGTGTCTTCAGTTCTGTATGTGTGCGTGTGCGTGTGTCTACCGTTCTATCTGTGTGTGTTAATCAGATCTATAGCTTATTATAGATCATAATAAAGCTAACCATTGTGTGATTCTTCAATGATTACCCAAAACAAATTTTGAAAAAGTTTCCATTGCCTTCAGTCCTTCCTTGAGAGGCTTTTGAGATTCTTCCAACTTTTGGATGTGATCCATGCATTAGCCAAGCTTTTGCAAAATTCTTTGGAGCTTTCAAAGAGATTAGCCTTGTTTTTTATATGTTCAATGTTAGCTTAGTTCATTGATCATGACCCATGTAGATGTTGCTTTTTCAGATAAACCATTCTCATTCTCATATTTTATCCACATCTTAGCCTGGTTATTCTCGAATCGAAGTTATTGAATAATTTGGTTTGTTTCAGTCACCTTCCGTATCACGCAGACTGCGTATTGACATACAAATGAGAATGCAGACAGACATTGAAAAACATGGGACTCATCTGGCAAGGGGGTCTGCACCATTCGCAGTTCCTTTAAAACATAGTTGCTTCCTACATTGTTAGATTGATCTGAAATTTCATACTAGAGAGATTTGGACAAAGGTGCAACTTTTGTATGAATTGAACTGTAAAAAGTGTCCTTATGCTGGCTAAGGCTCCAGTCTGAACTTGCTCTGAATACACTCAGATATTCTAACGTGTAAAAAAAATTCGAAAAATACTCTCTTAAAATTTATCGTAGGTGCTAGAAATCAAATTTATGCAAATCTGTTGACTCTGCCTATTTGATATAAATGGCATTATTACTATATAATGAAGCTTTTGCCTAATTTAGTTGTTCGTGTTGTTCACATGACCTTTAAGACCAGATGCACACAGATGGGGTGCCATGGCTGATTGGGGCTTTGCCTCATGAAGCCTGGTACTGCTCTGTATAGTGAGGTCTAAGGGGCTCAGGATTTGTCCCAAGACTGCTAGACCAATACTCTTATGTCTTTGTGACTATAGTTGTGAGGACTGGAGAGGATTTTTTAGGTCCTACACACATTCATGTGTGTGGTATCCTTACATTAAACCGACCTTGTGTTACATCAGTACATTGTGATTACTACCTAAATCTTATTGTAAATAAACAGTACATTTGTAAATTTTACAATAGGTGTCTTTTTTTTTCCATAAATCACAAACATATCCTCATCGTACTATTTTTAAAGGGGAAAAAAGTCAGTGTTTTTGGAAATAATGAATTACTGAAGAGAAGCTCTCAAATTATCTCCCCATGTTCCTCTCTGAATTCAGATTCAACTAATTGGCAGCAAGCGAATGAACAGGCAGTAATCTGAGATTTTGGAAACTGAATGTAATTGCTTATAGCTGTTGGAATTGACTTTCCACTTAGAGTCTTAAAAAGAAGCAGAAAGAATCATGGCTTACATTTATTGTCTACATTTCTTCTTTTTTTTTTCAACATGTTCACAGCTGTGTGATGCAAACATGCATCTTGACACATGCTGCGTATTGCCCCGGATGCACGTGTGTGTCCATTCCACAGTCTCATTTAAGGCAATATAAGTAGCTGCGGCATCTCGCAAGACTCTATCTTGTGGCCTTGCACACAGAACGTGCGTATTCTATTGCACTGTAGGTTGCAGTGAACATGTCAAGGAATCTTGAAGGTTTGCCATGATAAAAATGCATTCCTCATCTCAATCTCCCAGATCTTGAAATGCGACTAAAAGAATTTTCTATATTAGAAGATCTTTCTTCGATTACAATGTTGTTATTTAACTATAATCGGAGAACTCTCTGAGGGTGCATATGCACCAAGAAAACTCAGCAGCTGGCTTTTGCACCAAGTTGATATTTGCCGTATAGTCACCACACCTGACATTGCCTTGTCAATTTTGAATTTTTTTGGATCAACAGTTCACAAAGGAATCTAATAGAAATAAATGGAAGATCATAGATTATAGATCTTCTATCTAGAATTATAGATCTTGATTTAAATATTGAATTCTCAAGTTTGTAATAGATCTAAATTCAGGTATTGATTATATGAATTTGCAACCATTGAAGAAAAGTAACTAAAATCCCTTGAAACCCTTGTTTTGTACGACAGATAGAAATTAGTTTTGCATGATTATTGTTGCAAGCAGCTCCACACACCAGAAAGTCTGGTTCCCTCCTAACATGCACCTTTGGAATGGGCACTGCCCTATTCCTTTCAAAAGACAAAAACTATCAGGCCTAATGCTTCTATAATTAAATCTCAAGCATCATGTTACCATAACAAACCTTTTCTACCATTTATACCTAAACCAGCTAACCTTTGATATCGCAAAGAAATGTGACACAAGGTTCGCAGGGGGGATTTACATGCAGGCAATAACAAAAATTGCCCAGTATTCACGAGTTGTCACATACTAGCTTTTGAGTGCAAAGGGGGGATGCTGCTACAGGGCAAGAGCCCACAAACATTGTGTGTGATTTTTAGTGAGAGAGTTTTACTCAGCTGCGTGTTGAATTTGCAATCCTTCAGTAATATCCAGTGCTCGTATGTGTGTATGTATGGAAATTTTTTTATCTGAGCTCATTTTGAACGTAGATTCATATTGTATCGTGGAAAAATGTATTGTTGTAGACTCAATACGTATGTGTGTGTGTGTGTATATATATATATATATATATATATATATATATATATATATAATAATATGGGATCCTGACTATCTACCAAGTCATAGATTGACAGGAATTTGAACTGTGTGCAGCATCCCATACTGATTAATTCTTCTTCATGGCATTTCTCAGGGCTACGGGTGTAACTTGGTGGTGCCCATCTCCTCTCCAAGTGACAAGCTATCTTGAATAGTATAGTATCAGCAGCATGGAGTGATCCGTGATCTGTTCTATTGGAAGAAAGGGAAACTGTTTGCCTTAGGGGCTCCACTCCTGGTTTGGAATCAGAGTTGTCTTTCCCTTTGACCCAAGGTGAGACTGGACCAGTCTATCCGTTACCAATAGCTGAGGGGTGGGGAGCTAGAAAGCCCTATCTACCTGGCTATTTAGCCCAGACTGGTGGGAAACAGTGGATTCATGCATTTCCGAGAGCAAGTACTATATGAATACCAGCTATCTCAGCTGGAATCTGAACTCTTTTCGCTGGTTTCATTTTCCACAATGTCTATGATTAGGCCATCTGCACCTCCTTTTGTACACACACTCACACACTCACACATTACTTTGTATACATTTTGTGCTGTTTCCATTTGCCATCTCAGCCATTTTTGCTTTTTTTTTGTTTTTTGCTGATTTGCAATGGAGACTTTAATTTCTGTTGGCACCAATTAAGTCCTCTGATATTTGGTTTGTTTGGGGTTTTTTTCCCCTTGTTTTTTTTTGGCATTTCATGCCTTCACCCCTGCCACTCCAATGGCATTGCTGCTGGCGCTTCTCAATTTCCTCATTAACAAATTGCCCCGTCTGTTGATCTCATTCACTACAAAATGGTTCAAAGCAGAAAACTCTTGACTTCCTCTTGTTCTTACAACCGCCATAAATGTCGAGTGTTGCAAACTCGTCGTTAACCACCGATGGCCGCTTTTGTATTGATTTGAACTCAATTGATGTTGCAGTTAATTAAATGGAACAGAAAATTAGATGACCAGAATAACGGGGGGTTGGGTGCTGTTTGAAAGTAACTCTTGAAATCATATTATCCATAACTGCAGAAGATCAAAAGGTAAAATTTGTCCTTCTTTGTTCGGGAAATTATTCATTTTATTTAATTTTCTTGGTCTTGGTTGGGACATGAAGCTTCAATTATAGAATGTCATTGAACCCCGGCTCGTGCTTTGGTCGGTGCTTCACTCTGTGGGCCATCCCTCTCAAGTCTGATACCACTGCCCCCCCCCCCCCCTTGTGCCTGCTAGCCGTTTTTGCTCTTCCCTGTTGGGGGGTCCATCTTTGGGCAACTTTGAGTATCCTTTCAAAGAACATCTTGTTACTGAAACAGCAACAATGCTATCAGTGAAATTGACTTGCATTAAATTCTTTGGTTTCAGAACTTCAGAACAACAGACTTGGAGACTCTGAATTGATATATTGAAATCAAATCGGAAAATATTATCACAATTCAAATAAAACACTCCAGTAAACTAACATACAGAATTTCATAAAATATACATTATAGACATACAAGGAATGGTCTTATCTATTTGGCTTCGTCAGGATTTCATTTCTTGAAAAATTCTATTTGTCAGAACTATGGCAGTCTTTGAAGACCATAAAGAATTTGGACATCTGACCCACAATCGGTTCTTCAGCTGGTTGCCTGATCATCTACAGTGAGAGAGATTTGACGAGATAGCTTTGCAAGCCCCGCTCCCCTTTCGTTTTTTGCTATTTTTACCCATAGCTGGGGAAGGGGTTCATCCACTCTTTGTATTTAGTTCAGGGTTGTTCTACCTAGACTGGTTGCCAACCAAGGCAAGAGAGCCCAGTCTTTCCTATTTTTCTACCCATAGGTGGGGAGGATATGGATTTATGTCTTTCTCAAGAGCATTGGAGCAAAGTGAACACCAACCACCTTGACCACTATTTGAACTCTGCTAGCCAATTCCATTTTCTGTCCCACTGCCCCTTACGCTCTCCAACACCCTCCTTTTGAGTATCTAACTACGAAATAAGTAATGAAGTATCGAATGTAAAATTAGCCTTACAAATTGCAAGTGATTATTTGTTAAGTAGGTATTTATGTAATCTGTGATAACATGTGTAGGATATGTTAAATGTCAAAACTTTTATTCACTTCAATGATTATATGCAGATCAGAGTGGTTAACCATTCAAGCACAAAGTTTTTTAGGACAATTTCGTAAATTTGAACCAGTGTTTATTGGAGAGTTTATAGAAGGAGAATGAGTCATGATAGAACGTTGCTGCTACATGGAGATGAAATGATCAGTAAATTTACCTAATTTACATATGTTGACATTGTCAGGTGGCAATCATCTTGAATTATAAAATATTTAGAACAATTGTACAATTTTATGAAAAACCTTGCTCTTTTTATTTTAAGATTACAGCAAAGATCTGAACAGAACAAACGCAGTATTTTAACTCAGAATAATGCTGGTCCATTTTCACTACCCATTGGTCATATGTAGAGTGGACTTCTGGTCATATTTTTGAGTATATCAACTAATGACCAAGTGGGGTGGGGGGGTTAGTTGCAATTTGGTAACAGTGGCACTTTAAAAGGTCTATTAATTCCAAAGTTTTCCATACTTTTTAGAACTGCTCTGTTCAAGGTCTTTTAATGTAATGTGTTTTTTCCACCTTATATTCAGTTACATCAATTTGTAAAGCAATACCTTGACCGTGCAACATGAAAACACACACTATTCAAGGTATTATTGTATATAAGTGAAATGGCAAATTATGACAATAGAATATGATGAAACAAATCATTGTTGTATTTTAGTATAGGCTGGATTTCAACCAAGGAAAGGCTTGAGCTTTCCAGATCTCCTGCCCACTGTCTATACCACTAACCCTACTCCTTTTGCTATGGTCATTTTTCTGCTTCAACAAATTAATATATTTCAAGGAATTTTGCAATTTTTGATCTAAAATTGGTTTTAACAAGTTTCAGCACTTGATCTGTTTATTGTGCACTGAAAATCAGGATGAAAACTATCGTCTAAAGTCAGGAATTGATGAAAATATTATTGACAGCAGCCCCATTTTCTTCCGTAGTTTATTCTGTTTATGTTGTCTAAGCCGAGTGATACATAATCGTCTTACAACAGGAGATCATTTCAAATAAGATTTTCTATATGATATGATGCAATTTATTATTATTCTGTCAGATCATATATGTCCATTTCTTAATTCATTACTGTCACATTGAAGAGATGAGAATTTGGGCCTTTGCCAACTGCTGTTTAACTCAATGGTAAAAGCAACGATATGTTGAAGTGGCTACCCTATTGGTCGCAGGTTCAATTCCTGCAGCAGTCTCATTTTCTTCAATTGTTTATTCTATTTATGTTGTTTAAGCCTAATGATACTTTAATCATGACAGGAGATCATTTAGGATAAGAGTAGCTATACTATATAAGACAATTTATAATCATTCTGTCGGATTATATGTTTCCATTTTCTTTATTTATATATATATATATATATATATATATATATATATATATATATATATATATATATATATATATATATAAAGTGTAGAATTTTTTTACAGCTTTAAGAATTTGCACTAATTTCCCAACATCTGTTAATCTAATTTATATAATTTTTTCCAGTGTTTTTTCATGTTTTACACATACTTTGTCATCTTGGTATTATGTGTAAATTTTCAATTGTTCAGATCCTCAGTTGTTTACCATGTAACTGTTTTAGGGATTTTCAAAACAAAACAGTTATATTAATATGGCACCCCAGCAGTGTTGATCAAACATTCGGCCATTCGCACTTACTCTTGAATCCTTGGTTATCAAGAAAAAAAAGATGTTTTTCATCATCTAATCCTGCCTTTTACCTTGAGCTACTTTTTGGCTCAGATACTACTTCATCGCTGTATACCATTTTAACCCCCCCCCTGCATCCTTTGAGAGGTGTAGAGTGGCATCAATATATATATATGTATGCATGTATATGTATGTATGTATATATATATATATATATATATATATATATATATATATATATATATATATATATATATATATATAGAGAGAGAGAGAGAGTTTATTAGAAGATATGGAAACACAAGAATTTAAAAATTGTATTTTATTTGTTTCTGTTACATGTTTTATGAGACTGGTTTGTCCTGTTCTCAATGGGAAAAATGATGAAATTAGCAAATTTCCCATTTGACGTATGACAATGGGAGAAACCGGTTTCCTGAAACGGAAATAAATACAATCCAGTTTCCAGGCTTTGATGTCTCTATATTTTCTAATAAATTCACCATCGTGTCAGATAAACCTCATCCATTTCCTTACCATATATATATATATATATATATATATATATATATATAGTGTGGTATCTTGTGTGTTCTGTGGAAACTGTTACACACACTCATTCACTCACACACACATACACTCAAATAAAATCTTCAGCAGTAGCTGCCATTTCGAGTCTACTGCTTCATATATGTATATATAATGGCTGATCAAATATAATACATAGAAATCTGTGATGAAAAGGGGAGAGTTGCAACAATTTTAAGATCCATGAACTGTTTTTGACTAAAGTCTTGAGCTTTTCCTTTTTGTTGGGTAAGGGTAAATAAAACTCTGTGATCTTTAGCCTCAAGTGCAGCCAATCAGTTGCTCTCACCATTTAGCTTTCATCCAAATGGGATGTTGGTGTTCTGGTATTGTTGTTTCTTTAAGAATTAGCTTCTGACCTCAACCAATCAGTTCAATATTGATCATCACTTCTCGCCTCTCTTTTTCCTTTTTGCCTCTCTCTACACCCCCGCACACCTTCCCAGCCTCACCCGAAGAGACTCCCCCTCCTATTGAATCTTTCTGTTTATTCCTGTAGACTCCTTGTGGAGCATAGGACCACAACCACTCTGTTGTATATCTTTTGGTTGTAAGTAGTTTTTCTGCTGGGTGATGTTATTGGCCCCACACTCAATCCTCCTCCTTTACCCAGGCTTGGGACCAGCTATGGCAACTGTGTGTAAAGCTGTAGTTTTTTTTTTTCTGCCTGAGTAACCTTGAGAGCTAAAGGGCTCCAATTGCCCTGCTATTTACCCATTGGTAACAGATGGGAAATGATTCATGATTTTCCTTTTCTAGAAACTGTTGCGCTACTCGGCATTTCCTAGCAAATCCTTGGTAAAAAGAAAGAAAAAAAAAAGTCTTTCATTATCTAATTCTGCCTCTTGCCTTGAGCTGCTTCTTTGCACAGATATTACTTCACCACTGTCAACCATCTTAGAATTCATCCCCCCCCCCTCTCCGCACTTTTAGTGAGGTGTTGAGTGGCATCAATGTACCCAGTGCCCTTTGCTCAACAGCCCCCCCCCCCCCAACTTCTCTCAAGGGGTAATCAGCCGTGAAGTGTCAGCTCTTATTTACTTAACAAAATGGAGAGGAATTTCTCTTGCTCACCTAGGAGGGAGAGGGGAAAAGAGAGAGAGAGAAGTAGAATGATAATTTTTTTTCTTTTCAATTATTTCTCTCTTCCCCTTACAGTTCACGTTTGAGTTTTCACCATTTTGTTCTACCATTAAAGTATTTGCTCTTGTCATCTTATATTTTCTCTCAGCTTTGCTAATAGCTGAGACGAAATTTCATGTCCCTATTCCAGTAGAATTGTTGATTCTTCAGGAAGTAGCTGTTTGTTATTTGTGTGTGTGTGTGTGTGTTGTGCACAGGCCTGTGTGAACATGGCTAAATCATCCCCAAACACACAAACCCACGTGCCATATTGTAACTGAGTATATCTAGTTGTGTTAGCTAAAAAAGAACAATGAAACACTAAGAAATGATTAGAAATTAGTTGTCTTTTTCTTAGTGATGACAAATGTTTATAAAACAGTTTTGAAATTAGGAATTGATTTTAGTGCTTAGTTCTGGCTCTGATAAAACTAGGGAATTGAAGTGACTACTGTTCATTTTTCAAACTCTTTTGTTCCTTTGGCATTTGCTCTGCTTTTCTCTGTCTTTCAATATCAGCAGCTGCAAAAAAAAACTCAAAAAGTCTACTCATTTCTGCTATTTAAGCATTTTACCAGAAACTAAATATTCAAGCAGCTTGTTATCACAGTCAATAATTGTACGAACTTAGTGTCAAAATTTGGCGTTTTCCACTGGAAACCATCTGAAATTGTTTTTTCAAAAAAGCATCTAGATTTCCCAGAATCTAGATATTATTAATAAACCCATGAAAATTTAGAAAAAAAAAATTTTGATAAGGGGTCTGGCGGAGTACTAATGCTATTTTCAAATATGTAGACAAAACAGTATGGTCAGGAATGCTGGGACGCACAAACACATAAAAAGGGATAGAACCCTTTGTTACTTGTGATGGTTACAGTCATTCAATCACACTATACTGATCACAAATTCTACAAAATACGAAATATTTGTCAAATTGTTTCATTCATCCAAGAGCTGTAGACTCCTCATTATTTTCTCACTTTTTTACTCCACTTGCAAGATGACCAATGAGGATTAGGAGAATTTATCAGTATTCTCTTTTCAAACTGGATTGCCAGCAGCTTTTCCTAAAAAAAAACAAAGATCCCACACCCATAAACCCAGATTCTACTGAACAAAAGGGATATATATATATATATATATATATATATATATATATATATATATATATATATATATATATAATATGATATTCACATAGGTGAACACTCAATAGAAGTTGCACAAAAAATTAGTCACATCTGTTCTTATACATATTGATACCTCATCACCTAATACATTTTTGGGGTAACCTACGTAAGTAAAACCTGTGTTTGAAAAAAGTTAAAAGATATCGCATAAAATAACATCCATATCCAATGCATTATGATAATACTCTATGTAAAATAACAAACTACAGATAGTATGACGTGAACTATATATTAAAATCATAGCTGAAAGGGAGGTAGTGTTTGATCAACACTGCTGGGGAGCCATGTTGATATAACTGTTTTGTTTTTAAATACCCAAAACTGTTACATGGTAAACAACTTATGATCCCAACCAAGGAAAAATTCGTACATAATGTCATAATATTAAAGTCTGTGTAAAACATTAAAAAACATGAAAGAAAATTATAGATAATGATATAAATTACATCAACAGATATTGGGAAATGAGTGATTGAAGTGACACCAGAAAATTTTGAAAAATCTTTTTTAATGTGTTTAAAGCTTTCTAGATTTTATTTATATAAACATTTTGTATCACATATAATTGGAAAAAGCAGTTTTTAAAAGTTTTTTTTTACCTATTTATCAACATCTACTTATAACTACTACTTAATGTTACAAATAAATGTTACTTCTGATTGTATTTCTATTTCTTAATAAATCGAGACCCTTTCACTTTAATTCACCAAATGTCTGCGTTTGTCTATCATCGCATAGCTATAGCCATAAAATTTCTAGGTAATATGTCCAATTAGCTTTGAAAAAAATTTATGAGATTGAACCAGTGCATCCATGGTCTGACTTTCAGGCTTGTTCAAAATATTTTTTCAATGAACAAAAAAACTTTTATCTTTCCTTGATTAAAGATTTCTTTTTTTCTCTTTTTCCAGACACTCAATCCCAAATGGAATGAAGAATTTCTCTTCCGGGTGAGTATTCTTTTTTTTAAATAAAAAATTTGAAGAACAAAAATCCTGATGGGATACATTTGTCCATTTGATATTTATTCCAAAACAGATAAAAAAATACTGACCGCAGATCACTTCGCTGACATGTATTGTAGAACTGAATAGGAAAGACTACTAATTTTTGTGTGGATTTCATTCATCGCCTGTGGTTGTAAAAGCTGAGAAAATCTCATTTATTTTTCTTGGCACATATATCCCAGTAACATATAACAGATCTATGAACAATATATCCTAGCATTCTCAAAATCCTTGATATATATATATATATATATATATATATATAAATAATCAGTCTTTCAATGTCCCTCCTTCCCCAATATATATATATATATATATATATATATATATATATATATATAATCAGTCTTTCAATGTCCCTCGTTGAACATAGACCTTCCCCAATATATATATATATATATATATATATGTATGTATAATTGAGAAATATATGTGTATGTGTGTGTCTCAGGAGTCTTGAAAGAATAGAGCAATGTTCTACTTGATCATTGTCATGTAGGTGACTATGGTAACACATTAGTAGTACTCATTCAAAATTGACCATCCACAACTAAATCGTATTGATACTTCTTATCTGGATTTTAATTGGGGTTTATTAATCATTGTATATGATATGGTCGGACTATTTTCCTCGTACATATGTTCTTCATTCACAACTTTTTGGATGTCTACTCCAGGCCTTTTTTGGCTGTTTTTGGTTATTAAACGGATGTGTCTAGTCCAATACAAGCATGCGTTCAAGGAAATAATTTCACATTCTAGAACCAAAGACACCCCCACAAGGGCCAAAGGGTATACGGGGAAACCTTGTGAATGAATTAACATAGATACAAGGAAATAGACCGACAATATCTTACACAATGTATTGATGCTCATTTCGTAAGGTTATTGCAGATTTCTTGTTTTACTTACCTGTAAATTGGAATGGTCTCTCCAATCTTTGAAATCCATTTTTCACATCTCTGCCGAATCTGTGGAAAATTTTCTCAGTTTTTTTTTTTTCATGCTTAAAACTTGTTTATTTATTCAAAGTAGCATCTGTACTTTATATCTATTATAATGATCTCCTCACTATATTTGTGGGTTTGTTACTATAACACAAACAAAAAAAGGAAAAGCCCATTGACCAAATAACATCAATATCAATCTACTAAAAAAAGCTGGTAAGATGGTCAACAAAAAACTAGCTATTCTATTCAACTTGTGTCTCAAACAGAGTAGAGTCCCAAAAGATTGAAACACAGCAATCATAATGCTTCTACATATAAAAGGAAACCCCAAAGATCTCAACAACTACAGGCCTACGAGCCTGCTCAACGTATCTATGAACTTTACACAAAAATCATCATCAACTGGATTAACAAGACACTAGATGAAAACCAACCACGGGAACAGGCTGGATTTAGAAGATGCTACTTAACCATGGACAATCTCCATTCAATAAATCAGCTGAAAGAGAAAGCAACAGATCACAGAATGCCACTCTCTGTAGCATTTATAGTCTTAAAGAAGGCATTCGACTCTACAAGGTGTAGACCCAGTATACATCAAAGTACTGCAAGATATATACAATCACAGCAACTCCTTCATCAGGTTATATAAGGACTCTGAACCCTTCCAGCTCCAAAAAGAAGTAAGACAAGGTGATACCAGCTCACCCAAACTCTTCACAGCCTGCCTCAAGATGATCTCCCGTAATCTGGATTGGGAGAAAAGGGAAATTGAAATAGATGGAGAATATCTGAGCAAACTCAGATTTGCAGAGAACCTACACGAACTTCCACTAATGCTAGATGAAGTAAATGAAGAAAGCAAAAGAGTTTGCCTACACATGAACTTCAGTAAAACAAAAATCATGTGCAACAATCACATTGAGAATAAGAACATAACTGTTAAAATCAAAGATGCAAAACGGAGGAAAGTAGACCACTACATCTACCTAAGACAACAAATCTCTATGAAACCCACAAGAGGAGAAGAAATCAAGCAGAGAATCACCCTTGGATGGCAAGCCTTTGGCAGAACAAGTTCAACCTTCAAGAACAGGATGTTCCCAATTATCCTGAAAAGAAGAGTGTACAACCAATGCGTCCTCCCTATTGTTACTTATGGAGCTGAAACATGGAACCTAACCAAGAGACTGACCTTCAAACTGAGAAGCATACAACGTACAAATGAGAGAGTCTTGCTTAACCTTACATAGAGAGATAACAAGACAGCACAGTATATCAGGAAGAAAACGGGAGTCTGATACATTATAGAATCTATTAGGAAACTTAAGTGGCAATGGGCAGGTCATGTTGCAAGAATGAAAGACAACCGATGGACATCACAGCCCACAACATGGAACCCCAAAGATCACATGTAAAACTGAGGCCGGCAGAATACAAGATAGAGAGATGAACTATACAAATTCAGAAAATATTGGCTCGATGCCCATGACAGAGAAATGTGATGAATCCTGGGGAAGGTCTAGGTCCAACGACGGACGGTAAAAGACTGATGATACCAGAACACTGCGAAAACAGCAAATCATAGCCCAAATTTTGTTGGACCAATACCTTTAAAATACTCTTACCTGTGGAATAAAACAATTTTCAGTCCAATTGGGTCATCAGTCTCAAATAATTAATTCAAAAATGTAAGGAAGATGTGAATTGGTTTTTTATGAGAAAATATGTGGAATAAGTAGATAATTATAACATGAATTCTACAAATAGAAACAGCCATTTTGTTTGAAGACAACGAGTAAAAGAAGGTTTTCCTTTGGCTTCAATTAAATTGGTAAATACCTTTACCATTTACCATCCCTTCCAGTTGATCATCGTGTTAGTATGTAATCTGTACTTGAAAGGTCAATCGGTGCGTTATGATGTCACGGGTTATGATCAAGAAGTATCTTTGTGATGTCATTAGTTGTGATTAACAAATGGCTGTATGATGTCATTTATTGAGATATTCAATTGGTGGATTGGAAAATAAGTGTCTTATTCTCCTGTGTCAAGGAGGCTCCACCCTCAAGAGTATGCTCTAATTTTGACTAGCAATATTTTAAAAAAAAAAAAGAAAAAAAAAAAAGAATCAGATTGGGCGTAATCTTTCACCTGTAAATTTTCAAGATTTATTCCAAGGAAATTGTCTTCATTGCTGGGAAATATGATGTCTAACTCTGAAAAACTTGAAACAGAACAAATAGGCTTAATGTTTGATTTGTTTTTTGTGCCAAGCAATATTTCTTATTTTGTAAGGCAAATTAGTTTATTTACTTGAGGAAAAATGTTTAAAACTGATTTTTTAAAAATTGCAGATCCTTCCAAAATTTTTTTTCATTTAGAGAAACGGCATGATTAATATAGAATGAAACCTCAGTTTCGACTAGTATTTCTTTTATCTTGATTTTAATTACTTTTGTTAAAACAAGTATATGTGAAAACAATATCAAACATGGTGCTATGAGATCAGGAAAAAAGTAAGATGGGTCAAGATTTCATCTTTCTCCAACTGCAGGAGTTCTGGTAGCTTAGTCAGTAGGATAATTGCCGTATATAGGCAGGCTTTTTGAGGTTTGAGTCTTGCCTTGGGCTTATTTTTTATTTTCCAATCTTTGCTGTTTGCTCACTTCTATAGACTGAAAAGCAACCGAGGTGGAAGAAATGAAGCATGAATAATGGCCGACAATGTTTCATCTAGTAAAAAATGAATCCAGTTATATTATTACTAATACTACGGGATGAAAAGCAACTAAAATCAAGGAAAAGAAATACTAGTCAAAAATTAATAATGGTTGACAATGCTTCATCTAATGAAAATAATCTTTTTAAATCAATAGAGTAATACTGATTGAATCCTTCTGAAAGTTTTGGTCTCATTTGTCAAAGATCCCAGCGAAGCTAAATCTCGATTTCCAAATGAAAAGAGGATTTTTTTGTAGCACGATTCTCCAAGGTCAGTTTCTGCACTGATCGAAACATTCTGTTGATTCGGTTTCATTGGCTTTCATTTTGTCAAACAATTTTTAGTTGCTTTTCATCGCAACTACTCAGACCCTCGGTCTACGGCGGTGCGTAAACAGCACAGATCGTGGAAAGCTTATTGTTTAATTTTGATCCATGCTTTTTATTCAGAAATGTAGACTGAGAGTCTGAGTAGTTGCAATGAAAAACAACTAAAATTAAGATGAAAGAAATGAAGTCACGTGATAGGATTTTATTTTCGAGAAGGTTTTAGACGTGTTGGCTAGCTTTTAAAGGAAGCTTCTCATTCCCCAGGCAAAACATTTTTGCTCTTCCCTCAAGGGCTTTACATAATACACACTGTATATTTATACACAACTGGATGCTCCCCCCCCCCACTGCCATCACTCTCACTTTACATGTATATTTGTCTCTCTTTACCTTCTTCCTCTCACTCCCTCGTTCTCTGTGTTTCCGTCTCCGTCTCCCTCTCCTTCCTCTATGTCCTGGTTTCTTTCTCCGTTTTCTTCTCTCTCCTGCTTTCTCGTCCCTCTTCCTCTCCTGCTTTCTCTTCCCTCTTCCTCTCCTGCTTTCTCTTCCCTCTTCCTCTCCTGCTTTCTCTTCCCTCTTCCTCTCCTGCTTTCTCTTCCCTCTTCCTCTCCTGCTTTCTCTTCCCTCTTCCTCTCCTGCTTTCTCTTCCCTCTTCCTCTCCTGCTCACTCTTCCCTCTTCCTCTCCTGCTCACTCTTCCCTCTTCCTCTCCTGCTCACTCTTCCCTCTTCCTCTCCTGCTCACTCTTCCCTCTTCCTCTCCTGCTCACTCTTCCCTCTTCCTCTCCTGCTCACTCTTCCCTCTTCCTCTCCTGCTCACTCTTCCCTCTTCCTCTCCTGCTCACTCTTCCCTCTTCCTCTCCTGCTCACTCTTCCCTCTTCCTCTCCTGCTCACTCTTCCCTCTTCCTCTCCTGCTCACTCTTCCCTCTTCCTCTCCTGCTCACTCTTCCCTCTTCCTCTCCTGCTCACTCTTCCCTCTTCCTCTCCTGCTCACTCTTCCCTCTTCCTCTCCTGCTCACTCTTCCCTCTTCCTCTCCTGCTCACTCTTCCCTCTTCCTCTCCTGCTCACTCTTCCCTCTTCCTCTCCTGCTCACTCTTCCCTCTTCCTCTCCTGCTCACTCTTCCCTCTTCCTCTCCTGCTCACTCTTCCCTCTTCCTCTCCTGCTCACTCTTCCCTCTTCCTCTCCTGCTCACTTTTCCCTTTTCTCTGTCACTCCTGCTTTTTTCCCCTCTCTCTCTCCCTCTCCTCTTCTCTCTCTTTCTCTTTTTCTCCCCTCTTTCTCTTTTTCTCCCCTCTTTCTCTTTTTCTCCCCTCTTTCTCTTCTTCTCCCCTCTTTCTCTTCTTCTCCCCTCTTTCTCTTCTTCCCTCTCTTTCTCTTCACTCTTTTTCTCTTTCTCCCTGCCTCCTGTCTTTTCTCGTTCTCCCTTATCTTCCCCTATACGCAAGAGGTATTTTTATCAAAACTGCCGCATCACAATGTCGACTGAGTGCAGCCTCGAGAACTGAAATTGGGTGTGACCGGTGCAACAGTCTCATCTCGGGGAGGCATAGGGTAGCCAAAAAATCTAAAATATCAGGCGGATCTATCGAAATGTACCAACCCATTGCGTTTGTCTGCAGTGAGCTACCATTTCCTTTTGATGTCCTGACGTTTCTCGTGTCTATAAAAATAATCAGTAAAAGAAAAAACCACCAATTTTCTGCATTTCTAGTGATGCTCCATTTGAAATGGACTGCCTGAAGGGAAGATCTGACAGTTGCAGATATTTCTGGTTTGGCTCATTGCATTCGGCAAAATTGAGGAGCATCGGGGTGGGGGGCGATTGTGGTGGGTGAGGTCTTGGGAGTTTCTAACTTCAGAAGCAGATTCCAACCCCATCTTCTTCTTCTTCAGCTTCTAAGTCAGCAAAATGCTGATGGAAACCTTTTTTGTTGACCTCTTTTTGTAGATTATTGCTTCAATCGTCACATAAGATCCTATCTTCGACCTTCCACTTTCTGCCTAGTCATTGCAGCATAAATGCATGATGGGTAATCTGCCCTGTCAACAATAATCTACAGGAGACTTTGTGACATGTCAGTCTCTCTCCTTCACACTAAGTGAGGCTGCTTTGCTAATTTGCTTTCAAAGTGATCTCCCTTTGATTATTGTTTATATAATAAATTATTTGGGAATTATTTAGCTGGTAATGTGTCTGATCATTTAAAATAAATGTTCAATATATTTTTATTTCACTAAAAATGGCTTAGTTCTCCCTGGCAACCCCATGGGTAGTTTTTTTTTTTTTTGTTTGTTTTTTTTTTGTTTTTGTTTCTTCAGTTACTACAGTACTTTGGATTTCAACTCCTAGAAATACTATTAAGAAAGCTACTGGTATTTTACAGCATAAAAATTATTCATTTTACTAATCAAAACTTCCAGTATTACTCCTTGATTACTTAGTGTATTTTGTGGCATACAAGATGCATCATGTAATATACCATGTCTTTATTCATTCTAAAGTTGCCATGATCGTTAAACCAAGACGATTAGGGGATTCCAAGTTTGCTCCCCTAGCTGACTTCCACCGTGAAGGGGTGTAATTTCTAAGGTCAGATTTTGGAAGATGAAAAAAAATATATCTTATATGCTACAAAATATGGTAATTCATTTATGAAAAGGTTACTCAATAAAAAGAAAAAATCATTTGAAGTATTATTCTTCAATTGAGAATCCTTCATTCCCCTTGTCAATCTATCACAACACAATGAAAAAACAAAAAAAAACAATTATCTGTTTCTTTATATTGGAGGAAAATAATTTCTAAATTATGACCCCAGCCCAACCAGCATAAATGTAAGTTTTTGAGTTGTTTCAAGTTTGGTACAAAATATGTTCAAGAATTTCAGTTTACAATACTTTGTGTTATTCTTTCAAATTACTGTGTGAATGTACTGACACAGAACACAGCTTTAGGTGGACTGTTGGCTAAGAAATGGGTAGTTATAAGCCATACCAATTTGGTACCTGAGATCAAACCCTCAGCATGTTACCTCCCTGCATCTGACAGATATTCTTATACATATTAGAAAACTGCCAATCAAACGTGTCATTAAAACTGTCATCATAAGTTTCTTTATGAGTTAATCTAGTTGGTTGCTTATGTACGTATTGCACATACAGGCCACATCAATGAAGATTAAGGGCTGAAAATTTAAATATATACTCATTATTTTGTCTAGAAAGAACATTTTTTGTTTTTATAATTTCCATCTCAGAATAAGTTTAGAGGGGGTTTACAATTCAAGTTTATGCTAAAATGATCCTTTTGTTTGTGTCCAGCAGTTTTCACGCTTTTTTTGAAAATTCAGGCTTTTTTAGTGACCACTGCCCGACAAGAGTAAATTATTGATTTATCAGTCTTTTTTCCAATTTTTTAATTGATCATCCCCAACATTTCCTAAAGATATTGGTTGCATGACGGTTTTTATTCAGTGATTACCCAGACCTGTCTGTTTTCACTTATATCAAGTATCTCTTTCTTTATTCACTTTCTTTCTCTATGCTTGCAGGTAAATCCACGTGATAATCGATTGCTTTTTGAAGTCTTCGATGAAAATCGATTGGTAAGTTCATTTCTTTGACACCTCTTTTATTACAATGCATGTTCGTTCAATTCATGGTGTGGGGTACTGGAGGGTAGACCTTAACGGGATCAACACATGAAGCTGTCTGTCTGATTTCCAGCTGCTTACAGCTCTAGGTATATACCCACCCCTCGAGGTTCTGACCAGGCTAGACATTGCTCAACTTTGGTAATCATACAAGAAGCATTTGTAACTGTCTAATGCAACGCTTTGTAGCCTGCCAACCCCCATGGTTCAACACATTTTGAATCTGCTGCCATAACTTAGTGGATCTGTCTTGGAAGATTTTCAATTCAGTTTCAATCTGTAGTTCACCAGTTTATAAACCAATTTGTTGAACTGAAGTGTTGAGACCCGACAGCAGTTGGAGACCAAATCAAAGAACTCTGAATTTGGCTACATTTGATGCTTATTTCAGTGTAAAATTAGACATGTTTTTGTTCATTTTTGTCCCCAATGTAAAAAAAAGCTGCCAGTGATGATCATTCACTGTGGATATCTGTCATCATCATCATCATTGTCATTATGTCCTTTTTCTCAATCAGATAACCTTATTCCATTGTAAAATTCAATGATATTTCTTGAAATTTCTACCTGGGGAAGATGAGTCATTGTTGGTCTGATTGTTTGTTTACATTGTCTTTCTCTCTCTCAACTGTTTTCTGCTGGATACCTTTTGGAAAATTTTTTTTTTCCATAGATTTTATAAATTATTTTTGATATGAGCAAATAAAAAGTATAAAAAAAGACAATCTTCATTCATTATATCATAACTAGCATATGCCTGTCAGAAATGACAGGGTTACTTATGTGTAGATCAGCACTAAGGAACCTTGTGGTGTTTACTTAGTCTAGTTAATTAAAATATTAGTATCTGACACGATTAAAAACCCAACTATTTAAACTACTACTATTGAATTGTCTTCTTACTATGTAGTATGAAGTGTAAAATCAGAAGCAGTATCTATCATGGAAAAGTGCATGTTCAGGAAGTAAAGAAACTAAAATGTTGGTTTGTATGTTAGTGTACGTATATAAGTGAAATGATTGTTGTACAAATTTGTCGGAACTGTCCACATCCTACTAAGCACAGACTGAAAACTGGATGAAGATCAAATGGTGTGTGCTTTATAGAAGAGGGTATAAGTAGGGGTTTGAGATGCTAAATTCTTTGTCTTCTAGGATGGTCTATATCAAAATCTTGACGCTAATCGTCTCTGAAAAGAAAGGTGACTTTTTCCAGACTTTGTGTCTTGGATGAGGTTATTTTTAGAACAAATATCCAGGTGTACTTGTTGCTGTAGATAAAGGGTTTAGGAATATCTAACTTGTGTGTTCCAGCAAAATGCGTTATCTCCTAATGAAATATTTTCTCACCAGACTGATTTTCTTTGGTATCCTATTTGTCAGAATATTCGTGCGTATTTTAAATAAACTGATTAGTAAGAAAAAGGTGTGGTTAGGTGAATGCGTAATTATTTTGAATGACTTGAGAAATCAATCTGTTACGGCCTAATGCAATTTTTTTTTTTTTTTTTTTTTTTTAGTAATTTGTTTTAAATCATTCAAATATCCTGATTTTACGTTTTTTTCAAAGTCCCTACTCCAAGCTGTTTCAAGTGTGATCAGACATGAAGTCTCGGCGATTTCTATGATGTAATTCTTATTCAACGATATTTTTAATTTTTTCGAATTTATTCTTCGATGAAGTATTGCATCATCATTATTCATTTTGACTAGCTTTTTCATCTCTATCCCAACTTTCAGTTACTTTTTATTACAATGATGTAAGATGACTGTCCCTCCCCCCACACTCACTATTATAAGGTGTGCTATTTGTCAGACTTACTCCCCCCCTTTTTTTCTTTTCTTTTTTTTTTTTTTTTTTTTTCTTCCTTTGGGTTACCACATTTTGGGGGGTATCTTAATTCAAAACCTCTGGCTACAATGCTCCATTTTGGCCACTTAGTGGCTACATATAGAAGAACAGACCCAGACTTTTATCATTATATAAGTAGACAGATATAATCATTATTATCTGGGCCAGCACCAAAGCAGACACTCTACACTGTTATTTTTTAGGTGGATTTTTAAGAACTACCTTGCTAAAAAAAATGCCGAGGGTCCTGTTGGTACACAGAGAAAATCCCATGGGTTGTGTGGTCCCTGCACAATATTTCCTCTGATTTCTCACTGTCAATGTGCAATTTTATGTTGAGCAATCATTTTTCCTGTGATAAAAGGTGTGCACTTTTGAATTCGACATTGTTAATGAATACTTTTACGGTAAAAACCAAGTTAGCTACCAACGGAACTTGAAACCTTTTGTGCGTATATTATCTCCTTTGTGTTTCAAAATGTATGTGTGTATGTACACCGCTTAGAGGGAACTGTGTTTCTGAGTTATACCATCCTATACAGACAGATATTTGATGTATCAGTGATAGGACTGAAGCCAATCGTATTTGAAGTGCAGCTGTTTGTAATCGACAAACTTGTGAAGGCAAGCATTATTAATTTTTGACTAGTATTTTTCTTTCATCTTCGCAAAATGATTACGTGTCGACCACAGCATTAGTACTTTTCAGACTTATTCATATTTAGCAGCAAAATAATCTTGATTTATTTTTCATTAGATGAAACATTGTCCACCATTATCAATTTTTTACTAGTATTCTCTTTCATCTTGACTCAGAACTTCACTCAGACTGTCAGTCTATGGAAGTGAGTACACATCACATTCAGAAATGAAGTATCAGCTCTGAGAGAGACTCCGTCACATCTCTTTCACCTTCTGGTATAAAAATTTACCTAACTTTCGCAGAAAAAAAAAAAAAAAATAAAAAATTGGATTGCAATTCTAAATTGTATTTCCATGGAAAGGTAAAAATATAAAAAAGATAAAAACAAACTTGCTAATCTCGTTAAATGTGTGAGGTGTATCAACGTGGCTTCTTTGTTAATCAATCTTGGACGAATGAAGTCTTGTCAAAAACAAAAAAAGAACACCTGCCACAAGTTATAGGTCAAATGGCAAGATAAGGGGAGGTAACTCTGAGCTCTCTGCAGAATCAGGTCTTCCTCCTACCGGATTGAAATTTCAGTGATAACTGCTGTTTCACTTGCTGCTGGGTAATACATCAAAAGTGATCAGTTTATTTCTTTAGTTCCTTCAGTTTCATTAGTGGAGTGACAAGAAGCTGAGGTATTTTGCACTTAACTGATTAAAAGATAATGATCTCCACCCCCCACCCAACCAAATCAGGGTTACTAGATGTCTTTTGTGGCACTTGACCAAATTTGTATAGTCTTGAGACCAAATAAAGTTACTTCAGTACCAAAATAATGAAGTGACCTTAAATCCAACATGAGATTAAACTTGCTGGAAAAATTGATTGAAGTACATATTTTTTCCATCTATTGTCCACTTATATTCATGTCATATTATGTCATTTGTGTGTAAGGAATTCTTATCTCTCATAAATTTTCCTTCAGTACCAAATCTCTATTTTTGGAATCAAATATATCTTTGTTCAGTATGTAATTCGTCCAATTTTGGTTTTAGAATGTACTGAATGGCAACCGTACTCCAAAATCCTTGGCCTTCACTCCTTTCTCTCTCTCCCCTTCGTACTTTCTCTCTCCCCCTCGTACTTTCTCTCTCCCCTTCGTACTTTCTCTCTCCCCTTCGTACTTTCTCTCTCCCCTTCGTACTTTCTCTCTCCCCTTCGTACTTTCTCTCTCCCCTCGTACTTTCTCTCTCCCCTCGTACTTTCTCTCTCCCCTTCGTACTTTCTCTCTCCCCTTCGTACTTTCTCTCTCCCCTTCGTACTTTCTCTCTCCCCTTCGTACTTTCTCTCTCCCCTTCGTACTTTCTCTCTCCCCTTCGTACTTTCTCTCTCCCCTTCGTACTTTCTCTCTCCCCTTCGTACTTTCTCTCTCCCCTCGTACTTTCTCTCTCCCCTCGTACTTTCTCTCTCCCCTCGTACTTTCTCTCTCCCCTCGTACTTTCTCTCTCCCCTCGTACTTTCTCTCTCCCCTCGTACTTTCTCTCTCTGCTCACTAGTCCATGGCCCTGACTATGAGAGCTACCATGTACAACAATCTCAGCTGATGGCTGCTACTAATACTCTAAGTCTGCAAGACACTGAAGGAGGGAAGGAAGGTGTCTGAATAAGAGGGTAGGAAGGGGAAAGGAGAAAAGAAATTCAGGTGGTTTAGTGTAAGGGTGGGAAGGGAGATGGGAGAAAATGAGGGTAGTTTAATTAGAGAATAGGAAGGAAAAGGGGAGGTGAAAAAATTCAGGTAATTCAACCAGATAGTTGGGAGAAGAGAGGAGCTGATGGCTACTACTGACACTATAAGTATGATCCACAAACATTCCACTCTGCCTCTCTTCATATCTGGTCCACAGCCACGGGGACAGGACACTCAGTTGTTTTTCACTCCAGGTTTGTAAAAGTTGACAAGAAAAACAATCTTCTTCTCTTCTTATTAAGCAAAATAAATGAGACTTGGAAAATCTACATTCAAAAAGTTTTTTCAGATGATTGAACGTCTTGTTGTTTGTGTTGTTAATATGACGTTTCAGCCGATTCATTCTTCAGCCTGCTTCATATCCAAATATGATAGTGGTAAGCAGAATTTTTCCACCAATGGCAGCATCATTTATAACATAGGATTTGGATGTTTTCCTTTCCTTATCTTGTTAGGTCCGGGTTTCCATACCTGTCCCCGTCCCCGTCCCCGTCCATGTTGAGTAGCGGAAGCTACATTGGGTTGAACTCCGCCCTTGTGTCTGATTTATAGCCACCATTTTGCTACTGCTTTGATTTTTTTCTCAGGTTTCCAACAACATTCCTTGTCTATACAGAAATTTATATTCTTCAATATCTAATTTGGCTTTCCTTTAGTCCTGACCCTCCCCTTCTCTCAATGCCACCCACCCAACCACTAGCTGGGTCCTGTCTCTGTCTTCCACATTCCATTGCTACTGTCACTCTCTAGCTAAACCCGTGTGTCCCCAGCATGGGTAGTGACTGGGCACAGAGAGTCCAGCGTTTCTGACCCTCCCCTCTGTTCCTCTCCCCCCCCCCTTAGCTGAGTTGGTACCATTGTATATTCTACCTCCATTGCTACAGTCACTCTGTAGCTCAGACCATGTGTGTCCAGCACAAGTAGTGACTGGTCACACAGAGTCCAGTATTTCTGATCCTGATGACGATCATGTCAGTGAGGAAGCAGGGGCATTTCACATACAATCTCTTTTGTCTGCTCCTTCAACTCACCCCCGCAAAGAGTCGAGGCAGCATTGCATCTGTTTCGACTGCTATTCTGCCAACTGCTGTTGCCGCCATCGTCACTGAAAGGTAATATTTCCTTCTGCGTTACTGCAGTCACCATGTTGATTATTATTGAGTTGCTTCTTCCTTCTTTTTTTTCTTCTTTTTTTTCACCCTTGCCCTTCCTCCCCTCTTTTATCAGCCGGTCATCGCAACTGTTGTTTATTCTAGCCGTCTTCATTTCGGCTTGTTGAAATCAATTTTTCCATTCTGCCTTACTTCATCGAGGAAGACGAACAACAACTGAAGCAATACGATTTCCCCTAGAATCTAAGACTTCAATCGTCTTCATTTGTTATTTCAAATGTTTTTCGGTCTTGGCTAACTGTCTTTTTCTCTCTTTTTTTTTTTTTTTTTTCCCCTTTTTGAGAAAAAAAATTTTTCTTCTCCTAGTCTGGTTAGTTACTCAGTAGAAACCAATGTATGACCCATGTATTTTGGCACTATGTTGTGTTGGGGGTGATCAGTTGAAAAATAGGATGAAAAGAATGGTCAATGAATAAGTTACTTCTTTCATAAAATGTTCAATATTTTTTTTTAAAAAAACATGAACATTACCAGACAAAATTAAGGGACCAGTTTAGCTGAAAATTACATTGTAAATTGACCACCCTCTCTAAAAAAACAATGGGGGGGTGATTTTAAAAAGACAAAACATTTTTTTCTAGACATAATAAGAAATAAATGTTCCAATTATTAGCCCTCTAGCTCCATTAGTATGGCCTGTATGTGTGACACTTACATGGACAGCCTGAATCTTTTAGAAACTGGAGAA
Organism: Thysanoteuthis rhombus; assembly: GCA_963457665.1. Taxonomy (NCBI): domain Eukaryota; kingdom Metazoa; phylum Mollusca; class Cephalopoda; order Oegopsida; family Thysanoteuthidae; genus Thysanoteuthis; species Thysanoteuthis major. Next base: position 1,698,615 of record OY735228.1, on the reverse strand, counting down.
ACCTGTGTCGATAGTTTTAGTTGTCTGTTTCTTATATCTACAAAAGCATTCATGGATATTTCTTAGAAATACTATCGTTAATGATCACACACACACACTCTGTTATTAGTCTGTGGTATACTGTTAGTACTGTGCGTGTGTGTACTAAGAGTTTACAAATTTCAATCAATATTTAAAGAGTAACAGTGTATGTATATTTTAGTAGCTCTCATTAGTTATTTGTATCTTTTGGTTGTAGCATTGTCAGCAATATCTTGTCAATAATATATGTTGATGGTCTTCTTTCGGGAGATATTGTTAATTACTATTTGCTAATGGTGTACCTAAAACTGGTTGTGTGTCAGTATGTTTGCACAGTAATTTGAAAGGTTAACGCCAGCTATTCTTAACTAAAATTCTTGTATTCATTTTGCATTGAACTTGAAATAACTAAAAAGCTTCGGCGTACACTGGTTGACCTTGGGCTTCACTGTCATTAGATTTGCATGAAGTGGGTTCGGGTCAAAATCCCAAATGGAGAAAAATCTAATAAGAATTATTTTCTTCCAATATATAAGAATAGAATTGATTGTTTGGTTCAATATTTATATTGTCAGAATTTGATGTCCGTCCACGCAATATCTCCCAAAGTTCTCGATGAATTTCAATTAGATTTAATGAAACGGTGGGTAATAGGCTATGGAAGAAGTGATTAGATTTTGGAGCAGATCTAGGAATTCCTTTTCGATTTAGAGATATTTCTCCATTATTTTTTTTATACATTTATGTATATCCTTATGACTGAGCACTCACTATCTCCAGAAGTTCTCTATCAATTTCAATGAAATTTTGTGAAAGTTTAGACAATGGCCCATGGAAGAAGTGAATTTTGTGGCAGATCCATGCACAACTACCTCCCCTACATCTTGCATTATTTCACCAAAATCTCATGTCTGATAACACAGTATCTCCAAAAGTTCTCAATGAATTCTGAAAGAATTTCATGGAAGGGTGGACAGTAGACAATGGAAGAAATGATTACATTTTGGGGCTGATTCATTAATACCTTTTCAATTGAGATGTTTTTCTGAGTTTTTTTTCCGGGGGGTGCATACTTTTTATATATATGCTTATGATAAATTTCATCAGTATGGAAAAAACAAACAAAAAAAGAACAGGTTTTGTTCAAGTTCAAGAAATTGTGATGTTGTTTTTTACAATTTTTGACAGCATTTGGCAACGTTCATTAACATTCTTTTCTGTAATAAAACTATTTCTCTTCTGTTGAGTTTTCAACTCGATCATCATTAAAATAAATAATCATTGCATCAAAAATAAAACAAAAAATATTATCCGAAATGCAACAGAATTCATTGTAAAATGAAGAAGTTATAAATATGTGAATATGAAGTGTAAATACAGTATAGTCTGCTTTCTTTCTTGTATTTCCATTTTTTATCTCGAAAATTAATTTTTTGAAGATGAATATCGTATTGTGATATAAAAAAAAAATGAATGATATTCCTCTTTCTTTGCCCACTCTCTATATTGTATCTCTCTATCATTACCAACGCACTCTCTCTCTCTTATTGTCCCCTCTGATAAGAACATCATGTCTCTTTGCGTCTTTCAATTCCTTACAAACGCCATTAACCAATTCAAATCTGGTCCTAACGGAATTTTTCCCATTCTTTGAACTGTCGACTCCTGTCGCTGTTAAAAGCACAATGATTTTGTTACCAACATTCTCCAGAACATTTCAAGTGCCCATCAAAAATGACAGGATTATTAGAAACTGTCAACATAGGTTTCTTCAGTTTTCAAGTTGATCTGGCTGGTCAATTTATGTATCATGTGTGCAGGACACACTAGTTGAGCTAAAGGGTGGGCTGGAAAAATTTACTCTTGATTATGTCTGCAAAAAATGTAATTGTTTCTTAAAAAATTCATCCCAAAATGGGTTTTCTGTGGGTAGGGGGTCAATTTCCAATGTAAGTTAATGCTAATTGATCCTTTTCGTGTCCAGCAAGCTTGTTTTTTTGAAAATTCAAACATTTTCACTGATCAATGCCCAACAGAAAGGTGAGAGTAGTAAACTTATTCATTGATCACCCCTTCTTCCAATTTTTTAACTGATCACTCCTAACATGGCACTCAGTCAAAAGACTGTGGTCACTCAATGGTTTCTATTGAGCAACTAACCAGGCCCGTTTTCATACAGATGGGCATTTCTGCATGTGCATTCTGCCTAGAATACTTCATTTTATTTTTTAAAATTTCATTTGTTTGTTTTCTTGTTTGTTGCAGACTCGAGATGATTTTCTCGGCCTGGTGGAAATCCCCCTTAATCATACAAGCATCCTCACTGAGAAGCCTGACCGCAGCATCCCTACAAAAGATTACATCTTACGACCTCGAAGGTTTGTTACAGAATCCTTCTCGATTAATACTTCGAATAACTCAGCCAGTCCCAACCTTGAGGTTCTGCCAGAGGTTGTGAGACAATCCATAAAGATTTATACACGCAGGAAAAGAGCACCAGATTTTTACTTCTTTTGAAGTTTTCATAGATTGAATAGCAATCATTGCTTTGTCTTTAACTCTAGAAGTCAGAGGATTCTTAACTGAAAAAGACCAGTGGCTGTTGCTTTTTTCACCTGAATAAACAGAAATGTAGAATACTATCTTCCTTAGTATATCTCTGAATTTTTGAGATGAGGTATTATTATTATTTCTATTAATATTCAGACATTGTATGAAAAACAACCAAGATGAGGATGGTCCGAATATTAATAGAAATACTATCTTCCTGTTCACTATTTATTATTATAATACATATAAGTTTTTATATGCACATGTATTGTTTGCTGGAAATGTAATATCTTTATGTAGGGAATCCATAAGATATAAAATGGCCAAAACACTCCAAAAAGATACTGAAAATGGTCAAAAACATGCCTGAATTTTAAATGTGGCATCTTTTATCTTGCGCTGTTTCACACTGCCAAAAACAGAAACTTGCTGAATTGAGCACAAAAACATTAAATTAGCAAGACTGACTTTGTTTAAAAAAGCGGGGTATGTTAATGAGAATTACTGAAACTAGTAACCTATCAATGTTATTGCAATAATCATTGCGCTGTTCTTAAAAAGAATGACTGTTGAAAATTTTCATCTAAAAATGATTTGCTTAATCAATATAAACTCAGATATCAGTGTCCAAAAACTAATGTTTGTACTTGAATGAAATGGTGCAACTTGATAATTTGCATAGAGAAATTCAGCCTTGAACACATTAAAAAAAAATAATTTAGCCCAGAACACATTAAAAAGAAAAATTCAGCCCAGAACACATTAAAAAAAAAACTCTGCGCAGAACACATTAAAAAGAAATATATAACGATGAAAACCTTTTTTGTGTATTTTTATTGTTCCATTCAAAATCTCTCTTTGTATTTTGTAACAGCACAAGGTCCCGTGTCCGTGGCCACCTATGGATTTACCTGGCATATCATGCACCTGAAGATGAGGGTGATACAGAAAGTCAAGAAGATACCTCTTCTGCACAATCTGAGGTGAGTCCCTACCTGACACACTTGAGAATTGGGAGAATGAATGCTTTGTACAAGGCGGAGCTATTGAATAACAAGGTTGAGCTTATATAAGTCAAACCACTTCATGCATGTGTGAAACCAATGAGTATACATTCACCAATAGGCAAGTGTAAACAAACCCAGGAAGTTTCAAGATCTTCAGTTCACTATTATGTATCACTTGAAGTAGACACATTATTCAAGCGTGTCGTAAAAATAAAGAGTTCTAAAATTGAGCTGCACATCGGAAAAAATGGCTACAAAATAGTTTTGTCTGCTTACTGAAATGTATGGTGAAGAATGCATGTCTGTTTGATTATGGTAAAAAGATTTTTAGAAAGTCAAGAGGATGTCGATGATGATGAATGTTTTCTCTCTCAATTCATATGGATGGAAAGTTGGTGGATGTTTCTTTTACCAGAAAATGGGAGAATATATGCTGACTGGATGAGTCCATATCCAGTAATGTTCAGCAACTTCTCTGCACACGTCTACTTAACGCCAACATCAGAGTGCGACTTCACCATGCATGACTACTAGATACGAGGATAACTCAGTCGATGATAACAGAGCTATTATTTACCTTGATCCCACAAGGAAAGGATGTGACCCCAGGTCTCTTTTTTTTTTTACATGAGGACACCACATACACAAGCGTGTGGGTTGGAACTTCAAAAAAAAAAATTCTCTTTTGTCTTTGCAACTATTGTCGCAAAGACCTGAGCTTGGCCTTAGGACAAACTCTGAGCCATCAGGTCTTGACTTAACATGGCAGTACCATTCCTGATGGGGCAAAAACGGAGACGGGGGGAGGTACACAGAGCTCATGCAGAATGTATGCTAAAGGAGCCGCATTCTAGTGCAAGAAGGACCAACTAAAACAAACTATGGAGTTGAAACATTTCATGAAGCTACAATGATTGAAATTATTTTTTGAGTTGAATTATTTTAGTGAATTTAGTGAATTAATTTATGTCTGTAGTTCACATCTTTCCTGCTCATTAATGCAAATTAATTTCTGCGGGCGCCCGCAATTGTAAATCTCAATTGCAAATCTCAATTGCTTTATTTTTTGTAACACATACATCCTTGTAGACTTTGTAAGAGATATCTACTGGACATATATATGCCAATATACGTTTAAAGAAAAAAATTGGGATATGTCTCAGGAGTCTCAAAAGGGTTAAACAACAAAAAATTCTTGAATGACAGATTTGTTTTGAACTTCAAAATTTTTTAGATTGTCTGGAAATCCAGATGATAAATGCTGGAAACACCAGCATCTCGGATCTTCTACTTTTTTATACAGTCAAGGCATCGAATACATGGGGTGGGGCACATATACGCTCTTTCCCTCCAAGGTTGTACTTTTGCCTGTTTTACGGAATGAGAATGGAAAAAATAAATGCTATATTGTGGCGTTTGCTTGGAATTAAAACAGCACAAATTGTCTCGCATCAAAACCTTTCCTCAACTCAGAGACCTAAAATCTTCAATTAAAGTACATAGTCTTCAAGAGCAAAAAATACAATTGGATCATTATAAACAACTGTACCTGAGCTGCCTCTCACTAGTGGGAATGTGTCTGATACTAAAACCTCAAATGATAGATCTTTCTTGAAATTTCACATGTAGACTTATTGCTACAATTTGTTGAAATCCAAATTTGTTACATATGTACAGAGAAAAGAGTTCATGTTTGTTTTGTTTTTTTTTCCTTTTTCTTAGCCTGGGTGGGAGATGGTAAGCCTACAAAGTTCGTTGAATGAATCTGGTGCCTCTGGTCCAACTGCCTCGATGTCTGATGAACCCTTAGCTCCTTTGCCTCCAGGTTGGGAAGAACGCACAGATGCCCAGGGTAGAACGTATTACGTCAACCACAATGAGCGCACGACACAATGGGAACGGCCCTCAAGGTAAACAAGCGCCTCTTCAGCTTTAGAAATACCAAATGTATATATGTATATATATATATATTTATTTATCACTCTAATTCTTATCTTTCTCCCTCGTAATTTTTTTTACTATATTTTACGTTGCACGTACATCTTTTTCAAGCTTTCGACAGCATTTTTGGTCGATACAAGTTCTTAAATAAGTCGGTCAGGCATCGTGATTTTTTACAAAGATAGAAAAAAATTATGTTTGAATCCAAGTGTCCCATAATACTCCTGAATTAACCCTGAAGAAAGAGATGATTGTTCCTGCAACCTCTTCATTACAAACCATACAAAAGATGCAGCAAAAGAAGATTTTAAAATTGATTTTGCAGATATAATCTCATTACGTAAAAACTAATGTCACTTTCTTTGTTTATTGGTTTCTGTCATGCTAAAGCAAACAGAAAGAGAGAAAGGGAGTAAAGCAAAGCTCAATCTGAGTGTTTACATATGCTAGAGCACAGCACCCAACTATGTGTTCATTACTATGTCACTGTTACGACCACTGCTGCCGCTGTCTTGGTAAATGGACAGAAAATGAGCAGGCATCTCAGATTTTTCCTGAAAAAGCTGATCTTTCTCTCGTAGTGAAAAACAAATTCCATTTTTCATCCAATTTTATCGCCTTATTGTTTGAAAATAATCAGAAAACAAAAAATATGAAGAGTTGTGGAAAATCGACTTGAAAATAAATTCTTATCAAGGTATGCATTTTTTTTTCTTTGCAATAGATACATTTATACCAAAAATATATTCTTATGTCCATACTTGAATAATCCTATCCTTTTTGATAAATAATATGCTGATTAAAATTAATCACTAAGGTTTTTTTTATTTGCAACAACTTTGCAAAAAAAATGCTGTCTAATGTTTTAAATGTGGTGTATTCACAATATAAAAGATGGTAAAAAAAAAAGGTCATTTCTATACTACTACTACTACTACTACTATTGTTTTTACTTTTACTAAATGAAGTGAAATTCTTTGTCTTTTTTGTTGTTGTATTTCAAAACTCTTCTTTTCTTTCTTTCTCAAATGTATTTTTCTTTTTTGTTGCGTTCAGTGGTTCTTAACATGTTGATAATCATCATCCACCCCTTCCCGACTTACGGTCAGTCATTTCCCTTTTAATTCTGAAACCGTATATGCCGGTCATTTGATTTTTTTTTTTTAAAGAAAGGACTGCGTAAATACTTGTAAAATTTTCTTAATTTTGCATAGGGTATACCTAGGGATGAAAATCAAAAGCACTGTAGTATCTGAAAAAAAATTCATGGAAGTTACCTGACGTAACCCTCCACACTGAATCTCTCACTCACAGACGCTTGAAAGTGAATTCTATTCTGCCTCTTTTTATTTTCTTGCCTTTCTTTTTTGCCGAGTTCAGCCATTCTCCTTTCACGAATATCTTTGTTTCACCCTTTACCCTTTTGCATACCCTTACCCTGCATCTCCTACCCACTCACGACCCTCACCAGTTTTTGTGTTGCAATGACATTGAGACCCCCCCCCCAATTTCTTTTACCGTAAAATGTTTATTCTAAAAGTGACAGATAGACAGATACATTGCTTATTATGTTATAGATTACCCTGCATTCGCTGCATTGGTATTATAACTAGGGGACCATCTACCAAAGCTTTATAGGGATGATTATAAAGTTTGCATGATTTGCAATCAAGCGGTTGTCCCCCCTGAAACTCTTGTAAACCATTCATTGTAGAGTCCGGCATATATGGTAATTTTCATCGTAATTCAAAGAGAGGCTGGTAAGATTAGATCTCTTCCTCTTTCAACATCGAATAAAAAGATTAAAAAAGGCCTTGAAAACCTTTATAGTTTCTAAATAAAATATCCGAATTTACTTCAAGATCTGTGTAGCTGTATGTATAACTACTTGGAACCCGTAAGAATATTTGAAAATGAACAAAGATCTTTCCAATTAAAATGTATTGCAAAGAGAAACAATAAATGCAAATTATTGTCTGAAAAAATCTCTCTAAAGACCAACGGTTTATTCTTCAAGAAACCAAATAAAATTTTCAGTGCAAGCTAAAAATGATTCTTAACAATACTTGACTCATATAGATATTGATGTGCCCCTCCAAACTGTGTCCTTATTCACTATTTGTCATCTTCCTCCATGCTTCCTACATTCAGTGATGATTTCTTATGTCAATGTTTCCAAATTTGCAATTCACATAATAGTCTTTCATCCTTTCATTCAATAAATTTGAGTTTGTGTGTTTTGAACCCCCCTCCCTTCCTCACTTTCATTATTTCCTCGTCTCATTCTCCTATGGAAGAGCTTTTCACTATGAAACTATCAGGTTGTTAGATAGGAAATGTCGTTTTTTTAAGAGTAAAATGAAGGATGATATAACTACGAAAGACGGTAATTATTTAATCAAGATATCACCTATTTGTAGAATTACCACTTTTTTCTAGCGATCTTTTAATGGTATCATGCCATCTCCACAAAATTCTTTAGGTTTAGTTATCAGAAATTCAGTAAAAACCCAAATGGGGTTCCATTTTGAACTTTCTATTTTGGGATATGATGTTCAAAATGCTTCAAGAGATGATAATCTGTGGGAGAAATGTCAGGTGAATATGACGGATGCTGCATGACTTCATATCCCACTTCTATAAGTTTAGACACATTTAGCTGAGAGGTGTTGGGTGTGGCACTGTCCTTGAGCATTTCATTCGCTTTATGCAGGACCATTTTTTTCTAATTTTTAATCTTTTCTATTGCCTTGAGATGATGTGATATAGTTGCAGTTGAAGTCCTGAATTTCCAGAAACTGCTTGAATTGTTTTTCGTTTGTTGGTCAGAGGCCACTCCTGTCCATAATTCTTCATCATTAAGAACAAGTTTAGGCCGCTTTTAGGCTTATTATTGGTCACCATTTTTCCAGACCTAAATCTATTGAACCAATGCCAAACAGTTCGCACTGTAGTAGTGTTCATTCCGAAATGCTTTGCTGATGTTACCGATGACTTCAGCAATATCCTTATCTGAAATTGTACTTGAAAATCAGTCTAACACCATTGCTGTTAAGGGTTGAGAAACTTCCAATAATTACAATTAATATATCTCTATTTACACTGGATTTTCAAAAAATGCAGTTACATAAGTCAATCTAGCATTATTCTCAATGATGTGGGGAAAAAATGACATTTTATGTGTAAAAACCTGATAATTTTCAAGGACAGAAAGTTCAAATCGGCCCCTTTTGTATTCCTTTATTTTCCCGTCTTTGCCATGTGTCACCCCCTCCACACACGCACACACACAATAATAGACCAGCTCCCTCCAGAGATAAAAACAAAATGTATTTAGAAATCTTTTTGTAAAATTTTAAATTCCTATTATTTCTCAAAATAGATAATTACTTTGTTTATTTTGAATTGCCAATATGATGGAAATAAAGTTTTCAGAATTGTTGACGGCAATAACCCTCTTTTTGAGTCCATCAAAAAACCAGTAAAATATCTATTATATCTTTCTAATCTTCATAGCAAAATTTTGGTCTGGTAACATTTATTCGAAAACTCATCTTTAGGCTTTGCTTCAAAAGATTTTTTCTTTCAAAACATTAAATCTTGTTCAATATGAAGTGTAATGGATAAGTTTGAGATAAAAGGACATAGATTCCACAGTTCTAACTGAATTCATTTTAACTTTTTGAATGACTCACTATAACAGTCAATGATTGAACAACTGTTATGTCAAAATTTTAAATCTTGTAAAAAAAAAAAAATTATAATAAATGAAAAATTCCATCAAAGATTAAATATGGCCAGAATTAATTCTATTTATGACATCACTGGTGTTTTCCTGTAGGGAACATCTAAAATAGAGTGAAGAAAAAAAAGGCCTCAAGATTCTGAAGAATCTAGATGTTATTGATAAACCCATCCGAATAATGTCCCAAAAAGGTCAACAGACTTGTTTTGAAGGTGGTCTGATGGAGTACTGATGCTAATTTTCAAGTCATTTGACTAAACAGTATGGCCAGTAGCACTGGAACACATAAACACTTTTTTTTATTAAAAAAAGGATAGAATTCTTCACCATCTTTGATGGCTACGATTGTTCAATTACACATTTTTTTTTTTTTTTTTGTTCCAATTGAAACTTGTGTCAGTAATTGTTGAAAAAAAAGAAATGGACAATATTACCCATCATGCAATTCAGCTGCCCACTTTTTAACCCTGCTATACGAAGGGATGTTCTTCACTAGTGTTGCCACCACATCCTTCTAGATCTTCTTGGTTGATAAGCCCTTAGTGTAGAGGTAGCAGATAACTGCACGATGGGTGATATTGTCCATTTCTCAAAATTTGCTGACTCCTGTTCCAATTCTAAAAATTAAACTACCTGAATTCATTTTGAACTGTGTCACTCAATACTTTGTACCTAAGCCACAAACTTATCAGTCACCCCCTTGTATTTTTCAAAAACTGGGTTTAGTCGGAAGATATATTCCATTCTGAAGCTATCCTTCACTGTCTTTAAGCTCAAGGTCGTACACCACAGAAAACCACTCCTAACAGTTCTCCTGACCTCTTCTGTAGTGGAAACCGCATTTTACACTTATCCCGAAGTTGATGGGGGGGGGTACTTTGATCAGTTGTTATTTCCCTTGCTATTAACATTTTATTGTCTGAAATTAAAATGTAAAAGCTATAAATTGCAATGGTGGTCAGCAACATGTTGATTCTAACTTTTTTCTTCTTTCTCTCTCTCTGCTTAAATGTATTTTTTCTCTCTTCTTATCTCTCTCTCTCTGCTTAAATGTATTTTTTCTCTCTTCTTATCTCTCTCTCTCTGCTTAAATGTATTTTTTCTCTCTTCTTATCTCTCTCTCTCTGCTTAAATGTATTTTTTCTCTCTTCTTATCTCTCTCTCTCTGCTTAAATGTATTTTTTCTCTCTTCTTATCTCTCTCTCTCTGCTTAAATGTATTTTTTCTCTCTTATCTTTTTCTCTCTTTCTCTCTCTTTCTATCCATCTGTCTCTGTTTTTTGTGTTTTGTTTTGTTTTTTTTTACATAATTGTTTAATTGTTGACTTTTTTTTATTTATTTAATTAAATTTTTTTTTTTTCAAGAATCTGTGTTTCAACCACCTTGTTGCTCTGATATCTTTCATGAACAGGTCTCTATGTCCAACGATCCACCAGTCGAACTGGGGATAAAAAGCGAAGAGGTTTTAAAGAGAAAATAAAACAATAATCGTAGCTCTCCCCCCAAAACCCTTCCCCCCTCGTGTACCCCACCCCCATTCCCTATTCCCCCACCATGTTTCGACCAATTTGCACAGTTCCTACCATCCATACACGCAATCAAACACAACACCCAGACGTGCACCAGTGTCCATCCATAACTAACGATGTTGTTTTTATTTAAATTCTCCTCTGTTCACAGCAATAATATGCTTCCTCCAGGTTGGGAAGAACGAGTGGATGCTAACGGTAGATTGTACTATGTCAGCCACGAAAACCGAACCACTCGCTGGGACAGACCTACAATGTGAGTATGGCTAAGTTCTGTTGCCATGCTACAGTTGTGCCGAGCTCACTTTCAGGAAAAAAATATATATATGTATATATATATATATATATCTACTCAGCTTTTTTTTGTCATTTTTATTTATTTATTTATTTTGGTTATGGTTTTTTAATTATGATTTATTTAAAGATGAGGAATTATAATTATTATCATACACTGATTTACTTGAACTGGGGTCCTCATCTTGGTTGTTATAGTCCCAACTTTTCAGCTGCTGTAACTTCCGGCCTTCTTCCCATGAGACATAAGGCGTAGTGGATAAAATTATTGGTTGAACACAGCTAGTAACCTGACTGGCATGAGTTCAATCCCTGGGTTGGATAATGCAAAAATAAAGTCATGTACTCGTGTTCAATGGGGTGGGGGCAGATGAGCAACATCGTACAGATGAATTTACTTGGAAGAATTATATGAAATATCCTCTGGTATTGATTGGGGAGTGAGAACAATCTGCCTTCGTGGATTGAGTAAAGGATTGAGTTAAAGATTCACGGAAGATTATCCACTACGACAAACACCTAGAGAAGGTCAGAGGGTACAACAGCCGAAATTTTGTGACTATAACGACCAAGATGAAGACATTAGTCCAAGTGAATCAGTGTATGATAATTTTTTTAAAGCCTGGCATCCGTCAAAAGTATATTTTCTGCAAGGCACAACACGCCAACATTGCAAGAAGCAGGGTGAGTGACCTCCCCTTTTTTGCTTCTCTAGGCATCAATTTTTACCTTATTTTAAGTGGCATATTAGCATGGCCGACCGCATATCTTGCTATGTTTATGTTAAGTTCTTTAGGCCTTAGTTGTTATTAGTTGTTCGTCTCCTTTATTGCAAATAAAGATCCTAGTGCAAGCCAATCTATGACACGATTCCCTAAAGGGCATCTTCCGAACCTTGTGACATTAATTGATTTTTTGGTTATTCTGTGCTAATTTTTGGAATAATTTGTTTTTCGTTTTAATGACTTCATTTTTATTCAAATTGTTTTATTCGTCTTCTGTGTCTTGAAAAATTTTTGTTTTGCAGTTCGGATGTCAGTTAAGTATTGATCTGTAAGTCATGAATGTAAAGTGATGGTATTTTAAAACTGAATTTGAAATATTTGAATTAATAAGCTACTTTACTTATTTTTTATTTATTTATTTTTTTGAAAAATGTTTTTAAATGGAATGTTTGAAAACTTGACTTTTGTCTGAATTTTCAAGATAGGGAATCGATCATTATTATTCATTGATTTACTCTGACCAGTGTCCTCATTTTGGTTGTTATAATCACAATGTTTCGGCCATTGTACCTTTTAACCTTCTTCAGGTGTATGTCAAGGTCAGTAACCTTCTGATGAATTTGAACAGAATTAACTAGGAGAATCAACCGATGTGAAATATCCTCTGGCATGGACAGTGGAATGAGAACAATCTACCCACATGAATTAAATAAACAGTTTTGTCTCCCAGAAGGTTACCAGCTAAGACAGACCCCTGAAGAAGGCAAAAGAGTACAATGGTAGAAACATTGTAACTATTACAATCAAGATGAGGACACTTGTCCGAATAAATCCTTGTTTAATAATTATTCATAATCTCAAAAATCCAGACAAAAAATTTTTATTTTCGTTTTTTATTTGTTCCAAATTTCAAAAGCAATCAAAAATATTTTGTTTGACAAATTCATCAAATTGTTTTCCTGAAAAATACGTGAACCGAGAAAGTAGCGTTTCCATTTGACTTTTCTGCCTAAAATTTTCCTCTAGACTACTGCCTCAACAACACTCCTTGATGGGACGACTTACCTGTGGACAGTGGGCAATGAAACGTACAAATTCATTCTAAAAAAAGAAAAAAGAATGACCTCATCTCCAGATCTTATAAACTGACACATAAAAGGTGTGGCTTATCAAAAATGAGACTGGGCTTATGATTGTCAAACCACAGCACACAAGTGTGAACCACATGGTATGAATTGACCGTGCCGTGGTTCAGCTTGAACAAGCCAAGTCTTGTTCTCAAATAACCACACCTTGTAGAGTCACTTTTTCTCTTTCTTTTTTTTTTCTTTCAGAATTCTTATTTATTGCGCGTGTTTTGTTTCTTTCTTAGGCCAGCAGTGCAGCAGTCGCAAGTGGAGTTGCAACGACAACGTACTATAGAGGTGGCCCAATTGTACCGACAGCGCAGACATATTAGCCAAGAGGATACAATCAGTTTGAATCCCGCAGAAGTGGAAGGGGTTGAAGAGGGTCCAGCAGCCGTAAGTGAATTTCAATTGCAACACATCAATAGGAAGAGAAAAAAAAAACAAAATTGAATTCATAACTTTTACAAGTTTGGGTTTTTTGTTTTAGTTTCGACAGTGGAAAAACATGTACAGGGCCTCTGTTAGGAAATTCATAAAGTGGAGCATAGGTCTTTTGGCCCCATCCCACCGCACAAACACCCAACTCCCTTAGCCATGCTGTTGTCATCTACTATAACTTATCAGCACACCAAACTAGATTTGGATGATAATCAACCTATTTTGTCATTGGATATACCATATCAGCTTGATACACAGATCTACGAAAAAAATTCTGCAGTATCCCAAAGGGAAGTGTCAAGAGGACTAGACAGTTTCTGGCAAAAAAAACAAAAAACCACCCATACATACACATAAGGGTCCGTGCACTAAACTTGACCTTGTGTCCCATTCCACCCTTGTGGGGGTGGTGAATAAATAGCTAATCCCTTGAGAGTAGAGCCAGAGGAAAAGCATGTTGTAAATCCTTGTATTCATTTATCTAGTTTGCTTTTTAGGTTCAACACAGACTTCTCTATCATTTATTTTTTTGCTACTATCCACCTTCATATTAACTGTCTTTCCTTTATATCACGTCTAAACTCAGGCTGGTTTCCCTCCTACAGCAATTGATTAAGTTAATAGCACGGATCGGAAGAAAGAATTCTACATTCTATTTCACGCAGTTGATTTATTTACTCCCTGCTGAAGAGGATCCGGTTGTGAGTTCAGTTGCCATCAAAAAGCAACAACAATTAAGATGAAGGTGGATAGTTGTGAAAAAAGTTGATGATGATGATGGTTTACGATACTTCATATAAATAGGAATAAAATAAAATTTGAAAGAGTTCGGGGGTGAGCCGGGGGGGGGGTCATAATTTCTATTCAGTTGTTATTCACTGTTTTTTTTTTTTGTTTTGTTTTTTTTTTTTTTTTTTTTTTTTTTGTTGAACTAAGAATGTCTAGATTTTGACTTGCATTATATTTCCTGCCCCTAATGAAACTAGAGAGCACTCAGAGAGTGTATACCTCGGTCATCAATTAGTTAAAAACTGGATGAGAATCCGTTCATATATAACCACGATGCAGGGGAAATAACTAAGTTTTGACACTTCAATTTTGGAACTATTGTCTTGATGTATGAAAATATTTTTTGATCAAAAAAATATTCCTGAATCTTCCCTAAAATTGCTCCTGGTGCACCCTTCCATGAAATGTAATCCATTGAGACCTTTTTTTTCACCGATTAATGGTTTGTGTTTTATAAGTTAGAGTAGAAGCCATTATTTTGGGTTGGAGCGGGGGTCAGGAGATTGAACAAGTTCCTTTTTAGGGAATTTTTGTATTATGAGTACGGCAGTTTCACAATGAGTAAAACGCTTTGTTTAAGTGCATTCTAACAAAAAATTAGCTCTTGGTATTCTTGTTGTCGGACTGGACTCTGCCTTAATATATACCCCCCTCCAAAATGAGGGTGGGGTTCAAGTTACATTGTATGTTTCTGTTATGTTGATCTTTTAGTTTGTGTCCGGTAGGGTTTTTGTTTTTTGTTTTTTTTTTTTCAATTAATCACCCCCAACATAGCATGCTGCAAAAAAACATTAGTCACATACCAATTTCTAATGGGTGACTGAACAGGCCTGTTTCTCTAGAAATCCAAAATTTAAAAAAATAAAAAATTTCAAATAGCAAGCATCTCATATTTCCTTCTATTTCAACAGCCCTTACACCCCCCCCATGTACATACCCCACTTGTTCATCCATCAGTGGAACAGAAATTTTCCCAGCGGTTACAATCTATATTATGATGATATGATTTCTGCATATTACAGTAACACAGCAAAAATGCCACCTCATATCACAATTTTTATTGGTGCAATACCATTAAAATGAAGAATAAAGCAATTTCCAGTCCAATCATAATAGTGGGATGGGTCTCCGTAATATAATGATCTGATTTCTTGAGGGAGATTACTCCAGGTATATCAAATGTTAATTATAGAGTAGTTTTCCGTATTTACTTTTGCAAATAATTACAATATAATGAAATAGTTTAGCTATGCCACCAAAAAAAAAAAGAAGGCATATATGGATACGCTTAGCATTTTATGAATGTAGAAAATAAAGATAAAAGCGACCACACTTCATCTTGTCATAATAAATCTACTTAAGATGTTCCTATAAATGACCAGATATGTAAATATAGTTCATACATACCGGTGCTAAAAGTGGCTATAATAAAAATGTTTTGTTTTTTTTAAAATGAAGTAAAATATTTAATAGAAATGAAATATTCAATTGAACAGTCCTTATATTGCAACAACCACAGGCATTTTTTTAAAAAATTGTTTTTGTTACTTGTTTTGTTTTTTTATTGTTCTTTAAATTCAGCATTTTTATCATGTCATCCGAACATGAAACCTTTTTTATTACATCAGTTGCATCCCTTAGTGTGACTGGAGACATCTGCACATTGCTAATTGTTGTGTGGATTTTAGGCATCTTTCAAGCAAGTTCTTTTGAACCAAAGAAAAAAATTTTTTTTCATTTATTTTTTTTGTTTAGATACGTTTTGTAACTGCAAATCCTCCTGAAGTAAGTAAAAAGAAAAAATCATTAGATTTCTTTCTTCCTTCTTTTTTTTAATATTATTTTTTTCTTTCTTCCTTCTTTTTTTTAATATTATTTTTTTCTTTCTTCCTTCTTTTTTTTAAATATTATTTTTTTCTTTCTTCCTTCTTTTAAATATTATTTTTTTCTTTTTTCCTTCTTTTTTTTAATATTATTTTTTCTTTCTTCCTTCTTTTTTTAATATTATTTTTTTCTTTCTTCCTTCTTTTTTTTAATATCATTTTTTTCTTTCTTCCTTCTTTTTTTTAATATTATTTTTTTCTTTCTTCCTTCTTTTTTTTAATATTATTTTTTTCTTTCTTCCTTCTTTTTTTTAATATTATTTTTTCTTTCTTCCTTCTTTTTTTAATATTATTTTTTTCTTTCTTCCTTCTTTTTTTTAATATCATTTTTTTCTTTCTTCCTTCTTTTTTTTAATATTATTTTTTTCTTTCTTCCTTCTTTTTTTTAATATTATTTTTTTCTTTCTTCCTTCTTTTTTTTTAATATTATTTTTTTCTTTCTTCCTTCTTTTTTTTAAATATTATTTTTTTCTTTCTTCCTTCTTTTTTTTAAATATTATTTTTTTCTTTCTTCCTTCTTTTTTTTTAAATATTATTTTTTTCTTTCTTCCTTCTTTTTTTAAAAATTTTTTTTTCTTTTCTCTTTTCTCTTTTCTCTTTTCCTTTTTTCTTTTTTCTTTTCTCTTTTTTCTTTTTTCTTTTTTCTTTTCTATTAATCTACTTTTTTCTTGTCTCTTTGATCCCTACCTTTGCTACTCACGATTAATCAATGCTTGAACTTAATTCAGATAAATGGAGGCTCAGGTCATTCTTACATTCTGTAACTGTTAACCCCTTTCAAGATGCCTGAGACATATATCCAGGGTGTTGGCTAGGAATTCAATTTCCCAATTGTGTTTGTAGAATTGGAAAGTTTTTCCCAATGTCCACATTTTCATATTTGTATTTAATTTGTTTTTTAAAACTGAAAAAAATTGCTTGAAGGACACTAAGATTTATTTTTTTTAAAAACAAACTGAACAAAACGTTTAGTGTTTGATTGGGAAACTGGAATTAGCTTTCTTTTGAGAATTAGCCATTAAATGTCTTGTAAGTATGCTGGCTAACACCCTGTACCCTAAGGTTTCCATCATTATTGCTGGGATATATATCTTCTGTAGATCTCTTTTAGAAATATAAAGGGACAGAAATGAGGCACCTTGATAGATTTGTCCTTGAAAGGGTTAAGTAAGCAGCATGGATCAGGAGAAAAGAGCAAAAATAATAAGATGAAAGGTAAACTAGTCTAGAATTAATTATAAAAATGCTTCATCCAAGAAATTTAGACAATTTAACGACTATTATATCTTTGACTACTAGTTCACAGACCATCGATATATGTCTGGCATATATGGTATAGCATGACGCTTCAGATGAGAAGGATATGGCTAGATTTGGCTAGCCTCTCTGGCCAGATTGGTAATGGAATTCCATATCAAACATGCTCCCAAGGATAAAAGATCTGAGCTCAAATCTTGTTGGAGGTTATTTATCTATCTCTCTTTCACTCTCTACGTCACAAATGGCCCATCTGAATGTGGGCAATTGTGGTACTCCATAGTTTCTTTTCTTTTTGTTTTTATTTCCGATGATACTTGTGGCTTATTTGACCATTTTAGAACATAGAAATGACCTGAGTGTTATGATGAAGAGCAAAAATGATAAGATGAAAGAAATACTTGTCAAAAATTGAAGCTTATTTGACAGTTGTAAAATTTAAAATAAATCAAGTGTTGCAATAAAAAGCAACGGTAATAAAATGAATGATGCATTGAATTGTCATCAGTAAACTACAGATTCCTTGGCAAGACTCTAACTCGCATCCCTTTTTGAACATATGCTGTATATTAATGGCTATAGAATGACAGCCTCAATTGTTGTGATGAAAAGCAACTGAAATATCTGTTCCTTACATAATAGAATCACCAGAGCCTACTCATGTACCAGAACTAATTATCCTTAAAATCATTGAGAAAAAAATACCAGGACAAGATTTGAGCATCATTAATCCAAAATTACCATAGAAACTCCAAAAGCATTTTTTCTTCGGGGGGGGAGGGTCTTCTTAGATGGTGCCTAGTGGTGTACTCATGCAAGTTTCCAAGGTCGTAGCCCCCAAAATGAGACCAGGAGTGTCCCTAGACATGCACACAGACAAGCAAAGAGAGAACAATCTGTAACCCATCTAGCTGGTTTGGTGTAACTGAAGTGATTCGATTAAGATGAAGTGAAAAACAATTAACAATGGTTGACTATGCTTCATCTAATAGAAATTCAAGATGATATTTCTAATGAAAATACTACCGGTGTACGTAAAAACAAAACATAGAATTAGATACTGCAAAGTGATTGGGGGAAAAATAAGGAATTAGTTCGTATGGTTTATTTGATCTTCTGCAACCGTTGGTTGAGTTGTTCAAAGGTAAAAACCTGTCGTGTATGGACAGGCTTCCCCAGGTAAAAGGGATATGATATCAAATCTCACTTAGAGCTTTTATTTAACATGCTATTTCATTTACTAATACTTAGTTACATCATTAGATTCGAGCAAAATCTAAATTCAGTTACAGGAAAGTTTAGTCCTCATTAAGAGAGAATATTCGGAAATCTGACAGTTGAATCATACATATGATAAGAGCCGTTTCTGTCACACTCATAGTATCAGTAGCAGCCACCAACTCTTCTCAATTTCTACTCTTATTAAACCTAATTTTTCTCCCCTCTTGCTCCATACCTTATTATTAAACTACCTAACTTTCTTTTCTCCCTTCTTATTTGCTACTCTCTCATTAAGCTACCTTTTTTCTCCTCTTGCTTCCCACTCTGTTATTAAATGACCTAACTTTCTTTCTCTCCCTTTCCTTTCCTACCCACTTATTAAACTACCTAATTTTCTTTTCTCACCTCGCTTTACTCTCTGAATAAACTACCTAATTTTATCTTCCCTTTTGCTTCCTACTCTATTATCAAACTACCTAACTTTTTATCCTCTCTCCTTTCCTCCTGTGTCTGTCACACTTATAGTATCAGTAGCAGTCATCAGCCAAGCTTCTTATACACCTATGGTAATCATCAGCTAAGTGATGGTTCATAGACTAGTGTTTCATGACAAGAATTGTAATTTTGACCAGCCAAAATGGTAACTGACTTTCTCATGCAAAAATTGAGATCAATTATAAATCACTCATGTCTATGCTTCTGACCTAAATTTCATAAACCACTTGAGACCGCTCAAAATTGGGACTCTTCTATGAATGGGATTTTTAAAAACAAATTACCTTTTTTGAAGGTTGAAGAGAGGTAACGTTAATCAGTATTTATTCCACTCATGGTAACATTCAAATTTTTTTATATGAATCTAAGAGTTAAAAATCCAAGTAAATCTGATACCTTGGTCTTTTGTTCTTGTAACTAAAAATGTCAAATATCACTGATTTGACTGTTGTGTTTTTACTTAATTATACCTTCAAATACTAATTCTGTACACTACTGGACTTATTGTAAGGGTAAATATTGGACTGTAAGCAACTCACATATCTGGATTTTCTGGACCAAGGCTTGATATATACTTGAAATATTTAAAAAAAACAAAAACAATTATAAGTAAGAAATGAAATTGTATTTTACAGATACAAATTAATACACTTCTAAAACAGAGTTTCTTTGATCTTTATTAATCGACTTGGAATTTTCAAATTGTAGACAATAAAATATTTATGATGAATAGTGAATGAAGAAAATTGACGAATGAAACTGTTTATAACGTATACAAATTAATCAACTTGAGAACAGGGTCAGTTCAGTCAATTTAATTCACTAATCTTCATCTGAAGACAATTTAACCATTGCTATGGGAATTAAAACAAAGAGCATTCAAGAAGCAGATCACTAAAGGCTGCCAGTTTCCAGATAATTCCAATTTCTTGACATTTGGATAAATGGTCTTGTATTGTATTGCAAACTTTACCTTTTTTTTGTTCTCACTACTTAACCATACCTGCAAATACTACTTACTATTTTTATTTTTAGGATGAAATCGTTTTATAATTAATGACACCCAGAAAAAAATATTGAACTTTTAAAAATAGAATTAAAAATTAAGATTTGACTTTTGTTGTTTTTGGCAAAGACTTCTTTTCTCACTTCTACTTGGTAAGGATTTTCTGGGATTTCTTTTTCTGGTTCTTTGAATGTGGTGAAACCAGGGCTGGTCCTAGGGTTCCTGGTGCAGAACTTCAGCACCTTTTAAAGTATAGTACTATCTTGTTTATTTTTTACTCTGAGAAAATAAATTTATTGGAATAGAAGACAAAAAACCAGTTCCAACACTGCATCAGAGTTTTAAATCTTATTTCGACTTTTTGTTTTGTTTAAATTATTAATTTTCTCATTTATATTTGGAAGGTCCTACTGAGTAAGACACATGATGGGCACCCCTAGCATTTGGTGCCCTAGGAGACTGCCAATGCCTTGGGCCAGTCCTGGGTGAAACAAATGTCTTCCTAAACATTGCTCAGATTTCCCACTTGCTTCTTTGGTCTACAACAAATTTATGTCCATCTCTATATATCAGTCAGGATATTTGTGTTATACACCTGAAAAATTGCTGAACATTTGGAATATTTTTGTAATATATCTGTTGAAATAATCTGATTTCGGTATGTTTCTTTATGGATTTGTTATTGTAACACAGCAAAATGGTTCTGCATAGTGCAACTTTTGTTACCACAATACCATTAGAATGCTATAACTTGGAAGATAAAAGAATTTTCAGTACAATCAGGGCACCAGTTTGCAAATAATTGATTCAAGTATAAATTGACAAAAAGAAAAATGTCTGACAAATGGAAATAACTCAGTTGTGTCAACACTTGATTAGAAATAAGCAAATGAATATAATATAAATCCTTTGCATAGTTGGTGACTTGATATTTAGTTTGAAGGCCACCAAAGATGCCTTTTCAGTGACTCTATTCAATTATAAATGTACTTTTTTTCTATTGAATCTAAATATTTTTTGCTTCCTTATAATGGAAGAGTTTGAGTGCAAGGGAATTAACTCTCTCGTCACTGAACTTTCTTATACTATTTATTTTTATGTATAGTTAGCTGAAATAACCATCCTTTGAACAGTTATTTCCAGTTGCATGGATCCTACAGTTGTAAAACTTTGAATCATTACTTGACTCTAAGTTTTATGTCCGTAGGCTCCATATAGCTGGGCAAACATCTGAGTGGTTCCAGAGGTATCCCAGTGATTCACTGCAAACACTTCAACGATGTGTACTATTTATTCAGATGTACAAACTACTCAGAAGGTCAAAATGAAATAAAATTATAGAATGAAACAAAATAAATTCCACAAACCTTTTTTATTTACACTAGATAGAGCAAAGGTGCGTAAAAAATATGGGGTATATTACAGTTTAAACATGTTTTTCATCAATTGATTTTTCTATTTTCATGTCATAGATCAGTGTCATTTCGAATATTTAAACGATATTAATTTAATTTCAGATATTCGTATTTACTTTTTCAATGATAAAATATTATTAATCATTATTTGACTTTTGACCACTACTTACTATTTACCTTCATCTTAATTTAGTTGTAATTTTTTAAACAGAAATTAATTAGGGTGAATTATTTATTTATTAATAGCCCTCTCCATTCATCAGTTGTTTTATTTAATGCCTGAAAATATGGAGTGGGTAGAAAAGATGTTATCAAAACTGTAAAAATAGATGAAGAAAAGTCAAACTACTCTGAAATGTTTTGTGTAATGAATGATTGTTTGGAGTTACTTTATTGAAGACAATTTAATTCAAGGCCTAAAACAACTCTTTAAACTACAAGATACCAAATTTATGTTTCAGATCTCAGTTATATGAGGTTTGTAAAGTAAATTTTACAGATAAACTTTTTTATTCACTCTAAAAAAGTTACAGTACATAAAACTTGGATTTTAGGTGTTATTTACATGAATAGTAAAAAGTTTTTAAGATGAATATCATAAACACTTATTTACACAAAGAAAAGTCCAATTACGTGAAATTTAATTTTTAGTAGTAGGTTATAGATAAAGGTTCCCTTAAATAATTCACAAACAAAAATGTTGTTTAAACTGGAAGAATTAAGACTTGAAATTCAAGTTACGGGTCTGGGGTATGTTTTTCTAAAGAACAAGGTTATGAGCAATCGTGAACAAATATTCAATTTTATTTTCAAAAGAATAAATATGTTACAATGTCCATCCAGTCAAGAAATGGTCAATGCAGACTGTGGCATAATTTTATTCTTTTTTCAGGCAATGGGAATTCTAAAGTAAGGTTAAAATAAAAGTATACATGGATAAAATTAAATAAGATAGTAGTAGTAAGATAGGATTTTTTTTTTTTTTTTTAAACATTTATCCAATTTCTCCTTTCAATCTTTTTCCTTTTTTTGTTATGAAATTGACCCTCTCTGTCAAACAATTGCCAAATCTTTAGATATATTCTAGTTCCAGTAAATTCTTTTTAATTCTTGACCTTTTTGTAATTTCAGAGATCTCGGTGAATTATACATCTTGGTAAATTGTATCTCGAATTATACATCTCGATAAATATCGGTAATTTGCTGCCAGTAACTTGTTGTCAGTGAATCATTGTTGGCAAATTTTCTGTGACCCATTTTCAGCTAATGTTAGTTGAAATTGTAGGTAGAGTAGGTGTTGTTAAAGTAAATAGTAGCCACTTCTTGCAGAACATTCACTTTGGTTTACTTTAATTTACTGCGAACAAACTGAAATATGAGAGTAAATTTGAATAAAAACCTGTCAATTTTTATTTTTTTATTTTTTTTAAATTCAAATTATTTAAAGCCTAAAACAGTTTTATTGGTGTGGGGTAAAACGCAATTTTCAGGGAGAAATGTTCTGATAGAGAGGTTAAGCAAATCTCCATTATGTAAAAGATGGATTAGTTTACATCAAAATTTAGTGGAAGGGAATTTACTCTTTCATCGGTTGTACATTCACCTGTTGGGCGGCATTTCAGCTAGTTCTTAATCATAAAGTTATGCTAAACAGAATTACATTTCAGAAATTCACTGCATCAGCTGCTTGGGATAAGTGTTTTAATTTGCTATTCTCCTCATATTTTATGCTTTTCTTTTTGTCTCTTTTCAGTCAAACAGTGACGTAAGTGAAGAACCTTTGCCTCCTGGTTGGGCCATGTCAATTGCACCCAACGAGCGTCCCTTCTTTATTGATCATAACACAAGAACAACCACCTGGGTGAGTTTTCTGAGGTTCTGGGGCCACTTACTTTTCTTCTTTTATCCTTCGTTGTTTTTTTTTTGTTTTCTGTTTTTTTTTCTTCTTTTTTTCTTTTTTCTTCTTTCTTTTTCCTTTTTTCTTTCTTTCTTTTTTCTTTCTTTCTTTTTTCTTTCTTTCTTTTTTCTTTTTTCTTTCTTTCTTTTTTCTTTTTTCTTTCTTTCTTTTTTCTTTTTTCTTTCTTTCTTTTTTCTTTTTTCTTTCTTTCTTTTTTCTTTTTTCTTTCTTTCTTTTTTCTTTTTTCTTTTTTCTTTTTTCTTTTTTTTCTTTTTTCTTTTTTCTTTTTTCTTTTTTCTTTTTTCTTTCTTTTTTCTTCTTTCTTTTTTCTTTCTTTTTTCTTTCTTCTTTTTTTCTTCTTTTTCTTGTTTCGTTCTTTTTTATTGTATTTTTCTTTTTTTCATTTTTCTTTTTTTTTCTTTTCTATTTTTCTTTTTCCTTTGTTTTTCCTTTTCTTTTTCTCTTTTTTTTTTGTCTTTTTTCTTCTTTTTTCTTTTTATGCATTATGTTGGCTTACATTCAGGTGTGACACAGCATTTTATTCACATTTCCCGTGTCTCACCAGATATTTCACAAATCTTTTGAAATCACTCCACCAAAGAATTAACCCATTAGCTGCAGAAAAAGCAGTTCACTTGCCGTGCTGCACAAAATTAGCTGAATAGTTTTTTTTTCTGTAAACAATGGACCCATCTACATGAAGTTACTGACAGAAAAACAAGTAGGAAAAAATCATCCATAACTTCAAGCGAAAGGGTCCATTGTGCGACTGATATAAATTTCCATCATTAACTGTTGAGCCATAGAACAGCAATGGCGGAAATATCAGTCACCTGCAGTTGATGGGTTAAGATCATGATTTTCTATCAAAGTTCCTTTATTTGAGGAAGTCGTTGTGCACCTCAAATTCTACAAACTTTTGTGTTACACCATGTATGATACATACGATGGATTCGATTTGAGCAGAACACATCAGAACCACAAATGTTTGTCCCTTTGAAGGGGTTTACAAGAAAGTTTGTTTCACATCCCATGTAGTTAATTCTTCCTTGCAATGTCATTTATCTGCCTTTTCCACTGAACCTTTCTGCACTCCCCATAGTGTGATTAGTTGGTGGAATCTTAAAAGTCTTAAGTTTGATGTCTCATCTTTTTTAATAAAATAATCCAATAGTTTCCTACAATGAGAGTCACATGAAAAAGAGATTAAAACAGCTGAAATGTTGTGATTATAACAACCAAGATGAGGACACTCGTTCAAGTAAATCAGTGTGTAATAAAGATATCACAAACATTGACAAAAGGATAGTACCGTTTATTCTGCAGTTATCAAATTAAATCATGCCTTGTACAGCATTACTCATATAGATGTTGATGTGTCAAAAAATTTCATTTTTGCATACGTAGACAGAAATTGATAGCAATCGATAAAACACAAGAGCATGACTTCTTTATAAGTGGCGCTAGCAGAGTACCCATAAAAAATGATGGGATTTATTTACTTATGGATAAATCATGGATTGGTGCAACATACTTTTCCCTCCATTTGGCTATGTACCAGATGTAAATGATGACAAAGATCGGCAAGTGAGTAAAGCTGTAATCAGAAGCAGCCAATTGACCTGTATCTGCTGCTTGCTTGGCTGGTTGTTATCTTGTAATTGAATTTCACTCAATATTCAATCAGCATAAGATTGGTTTAATGGACATTGTCTACCTACGTCCAGGTTGGATGTTTGAATAATGGCGGGGTTTCATTGTTTTTTATATCTGTTTGCAACAACATGATAGAAATCAACCAAAAAGTGACAACAGCTTTCATATATAATTAAATTAGAATCTTGAAATGAAGAACAACTTTGATTTTCATTTGTTCTTGTGGTTCTTAGCTATAAAGGGTTTTAATGAGTTAATTTTTTTTCTGCATTGTAGGAGGATCCTCGAAAAACCCGTACAAACTCCTTGAGGACGCCAGTAGCTACTCCCGATGCCCCGAAGCCTTTTGTACGTTCATCTTCAAATGAAGATCTCCTCAACAATCTCGGCCCTCTGCCTGTAAGTTTTTACTCCCTCGACACATCATATAACAATATTTTTTATCATTAAACTATCTGACACGCATGCACACCTTATCGAGCCTTTTTTTCACCTTGTTCCTCACCTTGGTAGGTGTGTAATTCAAGAAAAGTAGTTGAAACCATTTCTCAAAAAAAAAAAAAAAAAAAACTTTTTTGTCTCCCTTATAGGACATAAAGATGTACCTCTTTTCTTGAATCATACACCTGATGAGGGCTGAAGAATGGATCAGCCGAAACATTGTTGACAACCTCAAAGATAGAAAGAAGGGATTTGAAAGACTTTATTCCAGTAGTAACTCCCTATTTTAAAAATCATTATATTTTTCAAAAATCTGTAATTATTCTGTGTATTACATTTCCATGTTTATTCACTTATAAATCAAAATAAGTAACCGTGACTTCTATCACTTTATTTGAACACAAGGAAAACAAACAAAAACCACTCTCCTATGAATGGGAATATTTATATTCTATATTAGGTTCTTACGTATGAAATGTCATTTTTTTTAAATAGTAAGCTGAAGGATGACATAAACAATAAAAATGGTCGATATATAATCAAAAATTGACCTATTAAGAGAAATGACATTTTTTTTCCAACAATTTTGTAATGATAAATTGCTATCTGTATGAAATTCTTTAAGCTTATTGGTCACATTCAGTAAAACCACAAATTATGGCTTTCATATCCTCAAACCTTTAAATACAGATTGAAGGAAATAAAGTGCCATCGCCTTAAGTATTTAGTTCATTGATATGGAATAGCTGAAAAGGACAGACCTTGTAATAATAGAACTTCATAATACATACTATCACCAAGAGTTGGAAAAAGTATCTATTATGTCATTGCTAGAGTCCAAGGGTCCACCAAACTGATAAATCCACATTCATAGTAATGCACACTCTATTTTTTTTAGTTTCACTTGAACACCAGGTGCAAAATATTTTGTTTTATTTGTTGGGACAAAGTTCAATTTTTTGAATTTTTGAAAATTCTGTTTTGATTTTAAAGGGCAAAGTTCATTTTGTTTTGATTTAATCTCGAATTCAGAATCACACCAAAACAAAATTACTTCTGTCGGACAATTGCATTTTCTCTTTCTATCTGTGTCATTTCCTTTTTTGACACATTGGAATTTACCCGTTGTCTTTCTGAACGAGGATTCTTTTCTGTAATGGGATCCTCGCGCTCTGTTTTGTCGTCTCCCCAGTTCGTTGAAGAACACAACGAAGTAAACAGCCCCACATTTCTGCAGTCATGTTTTTAACCCATTAACTTTGGTTGGAGAGAATTCATTCATTGTAGTTATATGGCAACTCAGTTCTACCTGTGAGTCTGGGCTTTTATCTTGCAATGGATAACTATCACTCTTCACTACCTGCTAAAGTTAATGGGTTAAATTCACAGTTTGTGTGTTTTTTTGTTTTTTTTTTGTTTTTTTTTTCATGCTCTTATTTTGTTTGAATTTTTCATGGACGAATTTGCTGACTTGTATATGTGGTAGATATTTATATCTCTTGGTTCGGGTTTTATAACCACAACTAGACTGATGGTTCTCAACCTTTATTGTTTGATGGCACATTAATATGAATTGAAACAAAAACATTTCAGTGGTCCATGACCAAAACTTTTGTATCAGAATAATTGATAAACATACTCATCACCTGATGGCACACCATGGCACAATGTTTGAGAACCACTGGTATAGATTGACTTTGCATCTAGGTTTTCCAGTGTTGCCCTCTCAAAAAATATTTCCATGCTTGTTTGACTGCCAAAAAATGCTAAAAAAAAAAGAAATTTTTATTTGAATGGCCTAAATAGAAAAAAACACAACAAAAAAGTGGCTAAAATTATATAAGCATATTTACACTAATTTAGTGGCTTCTCATTCAAGAAATGAGCTGAATTTAGTGCTTTAATTGCTTATTGTTGGCAACACTAAGATTTTCCCTTTTGCTTATCTATACAAATTGATATTTTGTGAGTGTTTCAGTTTTTTTAGTCTATTTTTATCCAATTGGCCTCAATATCACAAATAAGCAAATGAAATGCCCAAAACGAGATTGTAATCAACCTTTTGTTCAGCAAACAAAGTCAGAGTGCTCAAGGTTAAATTGATGTGAAATTATTTATTGGTTGATATGTGTATTTTTTATTGTATTCCAGTCCTTGACTCTTACAAGACAGGCATGAACACCCATATCCCTTGCATTTGATCTTCCCTTCCACTTCACTTCGATGATATTAATGTGTTTCGTTGTCTTTTTTTTTTTTTTTTTCAGCCTGGCTGGGAAGAACGCATTCATACAGATGGGAGGGTGTTTTATATCGACCACAGTAAGTAATCAAAGCACTTCTGCTACCTTTTTTTTTTTTTTTTCTTTTTTTTTTTTTTTACTCTTTATTTTCCTACCATAACAAGAACAATCCTCACCATAATTAGAGGTGTAAACCAATATGTAAAATTTCACATTCCCTTACTGTGATTTGAACTCACAACCAACTAATTGCCAAGAGGCTAGATCGACAAGGCTTAAATATAAACAAGAAGGGCTTATTTCATTCTAATAAATACATCTCTACAAATACAGATTTTCATGATTTTTCATTTATATATAATATATATATATATACAATACAAAAGTTGCAATAATGATCTTCAGTCAAAATAGAAGTGGAGTTTGACCTTCATTAACCAGGCTTGTTTGAACACCAAGTCTTTTATTTCTTCATTTGTCTCCATTGAAGCAAGGAAATTGAAGAGCACACACACACACATATATATATATATATATATATATATATATATATATATATATATATATATATACGTATGACTGTTCTCTGTTCCTATCCTTATCAAGGAGTTGAGTACTCTCAGGCAATTGTTACTAAGACCCATGTCCGATGTCCGGCTAGCCAAGCCTCTTGAAGCATCATTCTCCTTACAGTGCCTGGTATTTTGGTATTCTCATATGGTCATTGATCACCAGACTCAATGTTGTTTGACTTCAGTTATCTTATGATAACTAGTGTAATTTTTGCCATAAACCTTTTAACCTCGGGAAGAGGTTCCTCAATCCTGGATTTTGTGCTTAGCAAAGAGGTTTTAGTACCATTTTTAAAGCCTTTAGTATGACTTGGCAGCAGATTGAAGCACAGCCTACCGAACCGGAGATGAGCACCTGACCATAGTGATTGGTACTTTTTTTTTTTATTAATTAAATGTTTTGATTCAAGTTCAATGGTACAATATAAATTCTGTTTATTTATTTTCATTGTCATTGTGTGACTGAATTTCTGAGACAAGATGCTGTGGTTATTATACATTGATTCTTTTGGATCAATTCCCTTGTGTTGTTGTCATCTCAACATTTTAGCTACCGTGCCCTCATGACATGTCTATCAACAATAGAAGAGTAATCTTGTTTGTTGAAGCAGATTTAGCAAGAAAAGTTCTTTCGTGGATCCATCAGAAATTAATGATGATTTGCTTATTCTTTCCAGATACCAGAACCACAATGTGGGAAGATCCGAGGTTACAGAAGCTTGGAGGTCCTGTAAGTACACACAGACGCACACTCGCGTACACAATCATCCTTTTTGGATCAAAACTCATAATATCGTATTATGTGTTTTACATCAATGCTTCATTCTGCTTATGACAAATGGTATTCACGAATGGTCACCCATCTAGCTACTGACCTATCCGACATGGTTAACTGGAGGTGTTATGAGAACCAGTGCATCCAACATGATTTTGCCGTAACCCCTTTGCCTTGGGGTGAGGTTCCTTAATTCCAGTCCTTGTGCTGAGTGCTTAATGGAAAGAGATTAAGTAGCATTTTTAAAATCTTTGGTATGACTATGATGATTTGAACCATGGCCTACCAAACTGGAGGTGAACACCTTACCCTTCGGCCTTAATGCTCTGTGATCATAATATTGGTTAACAGAAAACATTTGCTCAGTTCAGTAGGTGAAAATTGAAGTGTTCGTTATTGGTTTTTTTTGCTTTTGTTTTTTAAATATTCTGCCGTCCTTCAAGCTACTTCATTATTCCATCTTTCCAGAACATTTTTTTTCTTACTCCGTAAACTATTTGTACAAGCTATCCTATGTTATCAAAAGCTGAAAACTCAAAAGATTTCTTAAAAAATATATACTACAGGAGTCCGTCTGTATACTGCAGTTTGCAATATTCGGTGGGCGGGTGGTGTTTCCCAATATTTATGCCTATATTATTACCCGTGAAATTATTAGGCAATAGTAATTGACTTTTGATTATCAGCAGTTCAGTGATAATGCCGCTGTCTCTTGAACCCCAACACCCATGTTATAAAGGGGAATTACTTGACATCAATCATGACACCATGAATATTGTTGATTTTATTATATTTTTGTAAATCTAACGAAATCAATTTCTTTCCTTTCCTGCAGGCAGTACCATATTCTCGGGACTATAAAAGAAAATATGATTACTTCCGATCCAAACTTCGTAAACCTGTAAGTATTCTCCTCCCACCAACCATCAATTTTCAATCCAAAATGAAAATATTCAGGATGAAAATCTATTATAATACATCAGAAACAAAAAAATCTATATTTTCTGTCTGTAACATTTGTCAGGATGGGATAACTATTAAAAGCTATGAAATTTATTTGACTTACCCCTCTCTTTACCTGTCGGGATCTCAGGTGTAGGGTATTCAAAGGTGCCGGGACTAACTAGTTTCAAAGGGTTATTGATGTGAATGTGTAAATATTTTGTTTTTAAATATTAAGATTTGGTGTATGTTGTTATGTATTGTGGTTACTTTGATGGTATTTAATGAAAGGCAAGCATTAAAGAATGCCTTTGTGTATTTGTTCAAATCGCACTTAGTATTTATACGATGGATGATGTTTGCTGTCTTTCATCTATCGCCAATCCTTGAATATTACTAATTCCCATCCCACAGTTATCACAGCTTGGTTATAACACAGCAGGCTTTCGAGGGCCCCAACACCCATGTTATAATGGAGGTGGCCTGTAATAAGCGAAGAATGATCTCTGTATACAACCAGATCACCTACATCTCTTATTTAGCCTTTTATCAATGAGAACTGTGATTTTCAGGATTTCAACTTCATTAAATTCAGATTTCCCAGGACTTTTGGGATTTCATCTTTATTCATCAGGATTACAATTGGTTAAACAAATGATGCTGGGAACTGAAATAGTTGAATTTTTTTTTTGATTATCATTATTATCTAAAGAATGATTGAAATCCCGTCTCAATCATTTGATTTTGTCTGATATGGATGTTATTTCTTTCTTTTCAGGTCAATGTTCCTAACAAAATCGACATTAAAGTTTCTCGAACAAATGTGTTTGAAGACTCTTTTAGAGTGATCATGGGTGTGAAAAAGGTTGATCTTTTGAAAACAAGGTGAGTCATTACGAAAGAACTATCTTCTTTTGATCAGTTGCTTTGTTATGCAGAAGTAACGGAGGATGAATCTTTTTCGCTACAGAAAGATGTCATTATTCTCTTAACACTAAAGAGAAAACTCAATGAGAAAAAAAAATCATCTTACGGTTCACGTGATTCATTGAGTTGATATTCTGAAAAATTTTCAGAAAGAAAATCTTTTATTTGATTCTAAAAATGTTATTCTTATTATTCTTACTCTATTAAAGTCTGACTTTTGTGGCTTCTGTTCAATGTTGAATCATGTCTCATCTTCAGTCAGAAGGAAACCTATTGGAATTGCTTATTCTGTGAGCGAGACAAAGCCTAGAATTGTCCGATATTTTTAATCCTACTGGAACACTGGTTGAGAAAAAAGACTATTGTAAACCTTTGGATTCTCTTCATCTGTTTGGAATTTCCATATAAATTTGGAAATATTGTTATTACAAAGCGATAACGACAACCCAACGTTTAATCTCTTATTCTGAGCATAACTCACTCGTTTTTATTGAAACAACCTAAGGGAGGTAATCCATGAAAGATTACCTCCCTTGTTTCTTATGTATCAGGTATAACAGGAGTAGAGATTTTTACTATATTCTGTTCTATCTCAAACTTGAATCCACAATGTTAGATAGGAAGTGCTTTATTCTGCAAGTTGAATCATTTTAATGATATTTTACAAACATTCACCGTTTTTTCTGTGTTAACAAACAAATAGATATCAATCGTTATGATAAAGAGTCTTGACACTTTGAAAAGGAGGAAATATTGCCTCTTACATTTCTTTTTATTATAATTTACAGAAAATGTAACTTTTTATGAAAAATATTTTATAGTCAGGATACTGGATTAATTCCTCATTTTTAAATCATACTCCCTTTTATTGATGATTTCAAGTTTGTTGTGGGTATTTATTTTGATGCACAATGTCATTATTATTTGATAAATTAAGTTCAGTGAAAAGGTGATGTCAATTTTTACGACGATGGCTTCCAATTTGTTTGATTGTTTCTTTCGTCACTGTAATTGAGTTAATCAACAACCAAAAAGAAATTATCGTTAAATCGGATCCTTTGATTATTTTCATGACTTGTTTTTAAAAAGATATTTAGAAGTGAGCAAACAGAAATCTTGAAATTTTGTTTGACAGGGTCGTAATTTTGTGTACATCTGTTTTAAGGGAAGTAACTATTTGATAAAAAGTTGAAAGGAATTAATTCATCAAACTTGGACTTGGAAAATTACAAGTAAAATTGAAGATTCTTGCCAATTAATCAAACGAGGAATCAACAAGAGAAATGGAAGCCAACCACAAAAAAGCGAAAAGGAAAAAAATAAGTGTGATAAATGAATTTGATATGGAATATTTCTATGCTTATTTTGGATATCAAATATGGAAATGAAATTATCAAAATATCAAAAAAAGTCTATAAACATGTCTACTCAATATGATTAAACGAAAAATAGATTGGTGTTTATTAGGTATTCCTTTACCCTGATGGTTTATCACCTACTCACAAATCTTGTCTGCTTTTTTTTTTGTTTTTTTTCAGCAAAGTAAGATTTTAGTCATATTCGTGATTGTAATTGTTTTGTTTTTTTTTTTTCTTTTCTTTTTTTTCCAGATTATGGATAGAGTTTGATGGAGAAGTGGGTCTGGATTACGGTGGTGTGGCTCGAGAATGGTTTTACATGTTATCAAAAGAAATGTTCAACCCGTACTATGGATTGTTTGAATATTCAGCCACGTAAGCATACTACAAATTTTGTTTTTAAATTGACAATTGATCATGGAATTAATTCCACGTATTGCTAAAATGAGAAAAATTGTATCTATCTCCAGTGAAAACAATCAGTGAAATAATTTTTTAGTATCATTATGACAATCAATCAAATAATACTTCAGCTATTGAAATATTGATATATAACATATTTTAATAATGAGTCAAATTAATTAATGTTTCAGGTATTGAGATATTTATATTCATGTGCCACATATTATGACTCAGTAAAATTCTTTAACTCAGTGATGAAGATATAACCATTGTTTTTAATTCTATTATCTTAATTCTGTATGAAATGGTTTTAAATTTAGCTATTCAACTAATTCTTCATTGAGGTGAAAGTGTAATTCAAATGAAAAGATGTCCAGAAAGGATATAAATCTCTCCCTTTCCCTGATATTTATTCATTTGGATTTTCTTTTCCTTTCTTTCTTAACAGAGACAACTATACCCTCCAAATTAACCCTTTGTCTGGTGTGGCTAATGAAGAACATTTGAGCTACTTTGAATTCATTGGTCGAATAGCTGGAATGGCTGTGTACCATGGCAAACTCTTAGATGGTAAGAAAGATTTTCTTTTCTTCTTTTTCCCCCTCAGGGCTTCTATATAAGAGTTTTTTTTTTTCTTTTCTGAATTATTCACCTCATTAAAAAAAAAAGTCCTTTCTTATCTGAAGCTGATCAAACCAGTCAAGAAAGTTCTTTTGATTTTAATGAAGAATCCTTATTATTATGACAGTCATGATTGGATTGTGGTGAATTACGACAAGCAATTGGAAGCAAAGCAAAGATATCATTTATTGTTAGTAAAAATTATTCTGAACAATGAATAATCCTAACCTTGAATTCTTTAATCATTAGAAAAATCTTTGTATGAGAGCTTTTTAAATCGCATTCCCTTTGCTTCTTGTATTTTATAAGGACCAGTCAGGATTAAGGTTTTCAGATATGTTTTACAAATATGGCATCAGTATTTTTTGTCTGTTCTTTTTAGTTTCCCATTCTTGATACACTTCATATAAATTCCACGTCCTATAACGCTATAATTCATTATCTTCTTAAATCCTCAAGGGTGTCGTATTGTGGGAGTCTGCTGTAATATCTTACATAAAAATGGTCTCTAAGAATATTGTATTATTGGTCAAATTTCTTTGATCAATATCATCCATATATTGAGTGAGATGAGAATCTAATCAATCAATATGTACTTTCTTTCTTTCTTCTCTGCAGCCTTCTTTATTCGTCCATTCTACAAGATGATGTTGGATAAATCCATAAAACTCTCAGACATGGAATCAGTTGTAAGTAATGAAAAAAAAAATATCTTTTCTTTTGTCTTCTTGATTTATTCCTTCCTTTGATTGACTGGAAATGAAAATAGGAATTTTTTTAGTTGACCTCCAGGACTATCCAGAATCAGATATTTTGATATTTTCCTAATTCAATTATGGCAGATTTTTGATCAACCTATACTTATATAAGTAACTTGGACAATCTACTCCAGTCCCCCCCCCCACTTCGTGTCTGAATATCACTATCAAAGAAATGACGTTCTGTTTGTTGATTAACTCTTTGGCTTTAATAGTGAGCCAACTAATTTTCTTTATAAGAGTCATACTTTTTGTCTCTCAATCACTTCATATTTGACAGTCTTCATTTTTCCCCTCTGTGTTATTAATCTTTTTGGTTTTTGCAATTTGATATTCTCTGTGATACGAATGTTTTACAAATTAGAAAAAGCTTACAAGAACTCTTGAACTGGACTGTCACTATTATGAAGTTTGATTCTTTGAAATGAATATACAGGATTTTGAAATCATTTCAGTGTTTCTATAACATAATTTTGAGGGTGTCTGTTATGAGAATCTGAATAAGTTTCTTTGAATCTTTGACAAACTCCACGAATTCTGGCCGTCCTGATGTTTGTTTTGTTTTTGTTTTTCAGGATTCTGAATACCACAATTCCTTGATATGGATCAAAGATAATGATCCAACAGAATTGGATCTGAGGTTTTGTGTGGAAGAAGATTACTTTGGGGAGGTAAGTGATACCAGATAACATATTCAAAAACAAAAATGAATTTTATTTAAAAAATCCTGAAACAGTCTGAATGGATATTTTGAAAAATCTTTCGTCAGATAAAAACTTTGCAGAAAAACCTTAATATGATTTTTTTTAGTGTTTCTCTGAATTTTTGAGATGAGGTATTATTATTATCTCTATTATAGTTCGGACTATCCTCATCTTGGTTGTTTTCCATATGTATGGAAAACAACCAGGATGAGGATAGTCCAAACAATAATGGAGATAATGATTTTTTTATTTGATCGTTCCATGTAAAATCTTAGTTCCTGGATATCTTCAATATTTGTTTTTTTTCCCCCATTTTCTTCAACAAAGCAAAAAGAAGCTTACTGTGTATGCCAGTATACAAGAAGGGCATTTCATTTTTTTAAAAACAACTAAGCAAATATTACACTGCAACCGATGCACTGGTATTATATCTAGGGGACCATCTACACGAGTTAGATATTGGACAGTTATGGGGTTTGGCTGATTTGCAGTGTACGGTAATCCTCTGAAACCCTTGTAAACAATTCGTCAATTAGTTATACATACACTGCTACTCAAGATCCTAAATTTCACCTGAATTTCAACACCAACCTCTGGTATTGGTAGGAAATATCTATTTTAGCCATATGGCAACACACACCAGCATTGTTATTCATTCAATTTTCTAATTCTGAGATAGCAACCAAATGATCCTATTTCATCATAAAGCATATTATGAGATTACTAGTTAATCCCTTGGAAATAATCATGAATATCTTTGGATTTCTATAATATTTTTTTTTTCATATATAAAAGAAACAACTGATTCTTTTCAATGGAAGAGGCTATTGTTTCAAATGGTAGGTAGATGGGTGGATTTTCATCAGCAAAATTTATGAGAGAGAGTCCATTGTTACTGATTGAGAAACCAAGTCACACTCTTCAATCTTGTTTTAGTGATGTGATTTGGAAATAAATAGATGTGAAGAATTATTTATTCATTTCATGAATCTTTTTTTGTTCCATGTATTTGTTTATTTATTTATTCATTTATATTATTTTCTTTCTTTTCCAGCGAACTGAGCGAGAACTCAAACCAGGAGGACAAGACATTGTCGTGTCAGATGAGAACAAATTGGAATATATTAAGTGAGTTATCTCCCCTTATTCAGCTTTTCAATTTTTCTTGGATTGAGATTATCCGAGTCAGAAATATCAGTAAATAATCTTTAAATTCGGTACATAGTTTTAAATTGCTTATCCCACAATCTACCTGGCCAGAATACCTGGTCTTTTAATTGCAATTTAGTTTGATCTGTAGACAAAATATTGGTTTTTATCATCGCCTGACCCATGTACTTGTCTAAGAACTAGAATAATTTATCTTCTTTTTTTTTTTCTTTTCTCCCTCATTTTAGTCTGGTCATCAAATGGCGCTTTGTGTCCAGAGTTGAAAATCAAATGAAATATTTTATGAAAGGATTCAACGCTTTGATTCCACAAAATTTGCTGCAAATATTTGATGAAAATGAAGTTGAGGTAAGAAGTTGATCATTATTTTTTCTTGTTTTTCCATTTCATTTCTAACTTCTGACAGGCAATCGATTTCATATGGACAGGTCCTTAGCCCTGACCTCAATCCAATGAAGTGTCCTGCAGAGACAGTTGATATAAGCAAAAACCAACAAATATCTATGTTTTTGTGAACTGCTCATAAAAAGTATTCGGCTACCAATGAAACAAATTATAGAAATATTTCAGAAATGATATCTCTTCAATTGAACTGAATATGTCAACTATTGTATTCTTTTGCAGAAGTTGGTGAATGGATGAATATTCTGATGAAACTTTTATAGCTGCTGTTGTTGTTTCTTAGGGGGGAAGAAATTAGGCAAAAAGTTTGGGAACAGAGACAAACACAGTTACAAAAGATTTTGCTATTAGGTTGTTTCAAATGAAATGTTTTTTGAATTGGAAGATGAAGGATGAATGAAAAACAGAAAATATTCAATCAAAATCTGACCCATTTGAAGCCACAACCTTTTCCCAACAATCCTTTAACTAAGTCTTTTCACTTGAATTCTTCTGGTTTTGTCATCACAAATGGACTCAAAGCACAAATTCTGGCTTCCCTACTATTGTATCTTTTATTATGGAGATGATGCTCAAAATGTTTGGTGAAAATAATCCGCCTGTTATTTTCTAAATCTTTCTGTGATGTATTTTGTTTTGTAGTTGCTCATGTGCGGATTACAAGATATTGATGTCAACAATTGGAAGAGGAATACAGCATACAAAGGGGAATACAATCAAAATCATCCGGTCATCATCCATTTCTGGAAGGTCAGTTCTTTCTCTCAAAATATCTCCTTCCCTGTTATCTAGAATAACATTTCTATTATCGACAAAAGGAATATCTTGTTCCTGACGCAATGGTTGTTCCTTATTTCTTTCATTATCGTCTGGTTGACTAGGAAAAAATAACTGGTTCTGCGGTTAGAATCAGAGAATTTCATGTAGAACTTGAATCCCATCTCTACACAGTTTTGTTTTGATTAAAGAACAAGAAAGCGGATAATGTCTTTGTGATGGTTGAGCAGAACAAGTTTAGAAGGAATACCATTTGAATGAATTTGGAATTTCAAATAATTTCTATTTCCCAATTTGTATTTGAACTCATCTGGCATCAAAGAAGTTGATGAACAACTTTGGAAACCAAACCAATAAACTGGAGTATCTGTGAACGTTAAGTTTCCAAATCAAATCACCAACGTTGATTAATTTCCCAAAATAATTAACCACAAAAAATAATTCTCATTTTTCTATCTCAATAAATTGTTTCAACTCCATAGTTTATTTTTGTTGGTCTATGATCAAATCAGGGCTCAAGATTATCTTATATTAGTAAATCCTTCGAACGGTCTGTACTTTTCAAAGTTTAGTCTATCACTTTGACTCTAATTTAGTAGATTCAGTCCCATTTCTTCTTACTGTGATCAATTTGGTTAGCAAATTATCAGTTCTGATTAAATCAAAACATTTTTTAAAATTTATATTTTCCCTTTTTCTTTCCGCAGTGTGTCTACTCTTTTAATAACGAGATGCGGGCCCGTTTGCTCCAATTTGTGACTGGAACCTCACGAGTACCAATGAACGGCTTTTCTGAGATGTATGGCAGCAACGGACCGCAACTGTTCACCATTGAGAAGTGGGGGAACCCGGAACAACTTCCCCGTGCTCACACCTGGTCAGTGTATGATACCCACTTTCTTTCATTTTTTAAATTTTTTTATTTCAATCTTTCAATAATTCAATGTATCATTATTCTCTGGTTATACCTTCATCGAGGGTGTCGTAGGGTTAGATTCACTCAATCAATCTTTTTGTTAGAGCCAATTCCATCTTGTCAGG
The DNA here is from genome assembly GCA_963457665.1 of Thysanoteuthis rhombus. NCBI lineage: Eukaryota > Metazoa > Mollusca > Cephalopoda > Oegopsida > Thysanoteuthidae > Thysanoteuthis > Thysanoteuthis major. Next base: position 1,660,483 of record OY735228.1, on the reverse strand, counting down.
CATGTGAAAGCTTCATTTCATTCATGGTGTCTGGTATTCTTCAATTAGACAACAGTGTACCAAGACAGAAACGAGCATTATACCATCAAAACATAGTGACCAGTGCTGCCAATAATTAATCATGTATTCCAGCAACAAATGGGCCTATATCTCTTTATCCAAACAAAATTCTGAGAAGACACTTGAATTTCTCATGGCTCTCAGACAGGTTCACTGAGTTGTCACAGGTGACGTTGTCTTTTGATTGTTTAGACTGCGGTGGTTGTTACTGCAGCGGAGAGTTTTGTAAAATTTGCTTGTATCCCCCCCCCTCCCCAATACTGGCTTCCAAGCAAAGTGCAGGTGTGAATGGTAGTGTAAAGTGCAAACAAGTCCGTATCATTGCAAAAAAGTGATGAGAAAATTGGAAGATTTATCACATTGGGAGTTGTATTACTTGAAAACTCTTTGTTGTGAGTATATTACTGTATTTGTTTGTAATGTACCTGGTTTCATTTGAATCAATAAACTAATATTTATGATAATATGGTGCACATAACCATTTAATTCATATTTATTTCAAGTTTCTAACAGTCCTAATGCTTTGAAGAATTGAGATGTGCATTAATAGTGGGTGAGAATTGTAGTATTGGATAATTATTACGTGACCTCAGTTAGTTCAGGCAAAATGGATGATCCTGTGCAGTTCTGAGTTCAGGGGGGTTGGAAAATCAGTGTTTTACCTGTACAGATTTTTTATTGGGATGTATCAAACGTCTTTCTTTCTTCCCCCTTCACCCAATCATTTCGTTATTGTAGAAAAGCAAAACAAATTCTATAATGCTCTCTATAAGGTATCTTTTGATGAACGTAGCTCTTCTGAAAGTTTTGGTGGTCACGTTATCTTCTACATTGTGTTGATGGCTGTCGTCTACTCCTGGGCTTTATTTCAAGGGACAGGTCACTGCCCTTAATACACACGAGCCAAATTTTGACAGTACTGTCAGATAGTTCAATTTCCTTTTCCTTTTCAAATGGTGCATTCTTTTATCCTCTATTAAAACATCTGAAACCAAAAGTGCAGCTGATTACTATTTATAATGATTCGACAAAAATGATAATGATAAAAATAATATGGCTGAGTCATAGATAGTCTTTAAATGTGCACATCAAATGAAGTAAAGGTCTGTAAAAAAAAAAATGAAATAATTTTGTTAGAATTTAAATTCAGTGACTCTTAACACGGTATATTCTCTACAAGGGGGCAATTTAATGGGGGGGGCAATTTGAAATTTTAGTGGCAAGGGTATAAAATGTTTCTTAGCTCAAAAATGAATCATGAAAAGGTTTAACTGTCTAATTCCTAATTAGACAATATTGTTGAACATTCGTTACTAGAGACTCTATTGTAAAACTAGTAATTAATTTTGTTGGGTGTAAAAGTGATCAGGTAAGTGCACCATTGTTACTAAATTTTATGCAGTGGAGAAATTACTAAAATTTCGGTAAGTACTCTATAAGAAACTTTTTACAAAGACTTTATTTCTTGAGATATTTTCCTTGATTCAAAAAACTAAATTTTGGTAAATTAATGAATTCAACTTCATGTTTTCAACATCATTTTTTTTTTTTTTTTCCCATTTCTTATTATAAGGGAGGCATCAAATTTTTTCAGCTCTCAAGTCGGAGCCCAAAAGATTCCAGAACCACTGCCATAATATCTTAGTTAATTGAATGCTATTTCTCATGCCTAGCCCCAAATCTAAAATGTTTCCATTTTTGTTCTTTTAGCTTCAATCGATTGGATCTGCCACCGTACGATACGTATCAGGAACTACGTAAAAAACTAATCGTGGCAGTGGAGAATACACAAGGCTTTGAAGGGGTCGACTGAAGATTTATCAATCGAATCATTGACGACCAATCACTGACCCTTCATGAACTGACTGGCCTGAACTCTTGGCAGTGGGGCAGCTGGACGATGAAAACAATAACAACTAAGGTGTTTGACGATTTAAAAAAAAAAAAAAAAGACAAACTATACAACAAAAAAAAAGAAAGAAACTTTTTTTTTTCTACAGCAGCATCTGTGATTCTTGTTCCTCCTGCTTCACAAATGAAATACAAACCCTTTTTTTTTTCTTTTTTTTTTTTTTTTTTTTTTAAATCAACTTGTTATTTGCATCCATATTTGGTATTTGGGACACTCGGCGGCCATTTTGAAACTCAAGGCAAAACAGACACTGATCACCTCCACCCCCACCACCACCACCACCACCACTATTGCTACTAACAATTGCAGCATCAGCAGCAGCACCTCTACTTTGAGTCTGGTCTCACTCTCCCTTCTACTCCTCCCCACCCGCCCTTATAACAACCAACATCTTTTTACTACAGTGTGTGTATGTATGATTGTATGTATGTGCGTGTGTGTATGCATGTGTGTGAGGGTGTGAATTTATCACAGTACAATATAGACTTTTTAAAAGGAAAAAAAAATACATATTCTCTGCAAATCACCCTTGAAAAAATAAATGCTGAAAACTGGATTTTTTTTTTTTTTTTTTTTTTCCTTCTCACACACAAATATAAAAAATTTAAAAAAATGAATGTGTGTATTTGGGGATTTGTTGAGGTTGGATGAAGCAGTGAATGTTGACCCTTTGGTAGCCTGACCCCACCCCCACCCCTGCCTGGCGGGAGGGGGGTTGTATGAGAGATTGGAGGGGTAGGGCTGGAAATTCAAGTGTGGATAAGAGTGAGGCAGGGGAGCGGAAGGGCCAGAACCTTATAAATCATTTTCTTTCTTTTTCTTTTGATTGGGAAGCCAGCGAGACTGCAGCAAAAAGTACCACCGGTGCTGGATTTAGTTTGGAAGCCCCTTTCTTAGAAATATCACGCCAGGTCTCATAAAACCTGAAAAAAATACGTGACTTTTAGATTGAAACTTGAAAATGCAGACACCTTTTAAATATTTTTGAGGCCCCCTGCAAATTGAGAGACCCTGAGCTGTAACTTATTTAGGTTATATATCTGAATCCGGCACTGAATACCATTTTTTCTTTTCTTTTTAAATCTGGTTTTATATTTTGAGTTTCAAAAATATATTAGTTAATTCTTAGTTGTAGAAAACGAATTCTAAAGGAATTTCCCTGACAAAATTTAGATGAAGACTATACTTACATCTGTTGAGAGAGAAGTCTGATCATCTGATTACCCTCCTCACTTATAGGTGTGTTTCACCCAGGTATTTTTTTGTTGTTGATTTTTTTTTATGGAAACTGATTACTTTTTTTATTAAAAAATTAATTATGAATAATTCAATTTATAAAATTCCATAATTGTACTAAAATAAATCAGTCTTGAAAAGATTTTAACGAAACAATCACTTTTTTTTAATATAACTTTTCTACCATTTAACCTGTAGCACTCTGCATTCTTTTTCAAGGGTGCCAAGATTTTGTGCACTTAGTAACTCTGAACCCCTGTAAGTTGTGTGTCTGTCTGTGTACAACTGAAATTGATATGATAACTCAACAGCAAATTGAACGTTTTGCTTGGTGAACAAAGTCACCTATGGAGTGCTAAAGGTTAAAATCCACAATTTTACTTTTTGAAATCCAAATTGCCTTGTGTGTGTGTGTGTGTGTGTGTGTGTGTGTGTGTCTCTGCATGTGTTTGCTGACCTGCCTCCCCCTCCTCTTCCCTTGCCTTTGGACTTTCCCCTCTCTCTTTGACTTGCCCCCCCCCTCTCTCTCCCTCTCTCTCCTTGACCTCACCCCATCCCTCTTATTCTCTTGTTGGTCTACTCATTGCAAGTTCCAGATTAAAATTGTGTTGCTCTCCCGTTCTCATCTAAACTGCCATATTGACACCTGGCCTCATATTGAGAAAAGCTTCAATTTGCTATGCAACATTTGTTGTTGTTAGTGGATCAGAAAAACAAAAAAAAACAAAACAAAAAACTATTGAAAAAACAAAAAAACACTTACGGCAAAAATGGTTTTAATCTTTGGTAAGAGGAAAAAAAGAAAATGTTTGAAAGACAAATTCACATCCGCATCGTTTTTTTCTCATGACGGCTTCAGGAAATCCGGAAGTACAGACAAAAAAAAAAAAAAATCAATTTTTTACGTTAATAAATTTCTGACCCTTGAAGATCAGCTGTGAATCGGGGAGGGGTGGATAAAAAAAATCTGGCTACAAAAAGAACTCTTGGATTGTTTTCTTTTTATATATAAAATATACATATATATCTCTATCTATCTCTATCTATACACACACATATTTATCACTACCTGTTCTTTATTGAACGATTAACTAAAGAAACATGTCAGGTTTTTTTGGGAGGGGGGTCTCCCCCCTCCTCTGGACACAATCTGCCCTTCCCCACCCCCAACAACCACCATTTATATATGCTGCACCCCGTCTCTCTCTTTCCCCCTCTCAAGGGAGGGGTCATTGACATATGTAGTGTGCAGGGGGTCCATAAAGTCCCTATATATTTTGGGGTAGGCAGTGTGATGGAATAAATAAGGCCAAGTCGTGTTGGACACACACACACACACACACACATCGGTTCTCGTATGATCACGAAAGTTAAGCAACGTCAGGTCTGGTCAGTACCTAAATGGCTGATCAGCTGGGGATCATGTAGAGAGCCTCCTGTGGCAATCCCGTTAATCCTCCTAAGGAGGAGAACGATCTCTACACTATGCTCAATAATGCATGCCGAAGCCTCGCCACCCCTCTCCTGCCCCGTGAAACCTCTGACTGACTGACTGGCTTGGCTGCGAGCAACAATGAATGAATGAATGAATGAATGAAATAGATAGACTTTAAGGACCCCCTGTACTGGTGAGGAGCTGAAGGACTTACCAACCAGCATTGGTGGGTTAATTTTAAAAGAAAAAAATTTTATATTGAATTTTGTGTTGAATGAAAAATGTATAACAAAAAAATAATAATATATAAAAAAAAAAAAACATTTTGGAATTTTTAAAAAAATTTTTTCCTTGCCCCCCCCCCCCCAATTATTTCATTCTAAAATTTTCTCCATTTTGGGATCTTTCTTCTTTCTTTTCTTTTTTTTTTCTCTCTTTTTTTTTTTCCCCTTTTTTTTTTCCTTTTTTTTCCTTTTTTTTTTTGTTCCTGGATTTTTCCTTGCCAGAAGAAACAAACTTGCTCAAAAGTTTTTTTATTTTATAAATTCACTTTGCACTTCCAGAAGATTCTGAGAATTTATTTCCCTCTCTTAAAATTTAAATGCTGCCACATTGCAAAAAATGTGCCTTGTAAAACACAAGGGTTCGGATTGCACAATTTGTTTCAGATTTCTACCAAAAAAAAAAAAAAAGAAAAAATTCTTTTTTCCTGTGAGTTTGTATTCACACACCCACATCCACAGACTCAGGGGCTGTCATTTTATTTTCAAAATCATTAGATTTAAAAAGTCTCATTTAACAGCTGACCACAAGTGGCTTCTCAGCTTCACCTGGAACGTAAAGATTTTTCTGGCATGATTAATTACGTAAACCCTAACTTTTTTGAGAGAGACACCACGCGGCGATTAATGCCACTCAAGTAAGTTCCTCTGTGCTCTGTTTTTTTTTTTTTTGTGAGAGGGACGCCATGTGCTAGAGCCATAAAAGTAAGTTCCTCTCCGTGCTATTTCTTTTTTTTCTTTGAGAGTTGCTTACTTCATTTGCTTCAATGTTGCTCTCGTTTGGTTCGAAAGCTGTTTTCATTTCCTCGTTTGCAGCAGCAGCAGCAGCAGCAGTAGCCCATTGCGCATATTCAGGGGGACATAACTCACTTTGTATTCAACACTTTTTGACTTGCATAATTTTTTGTTGTTTATTTCTCTCCAAAGACTCAGTCAAGTTGACTTTTTGGAGGAATGCAAGATTTTATGAACAATTTTATCCGCAGTCAAAATAAATTTACTACTTTTTGCTAGTAAAACCTTTATCTTATCTAATTGCCTTTTTGCCGACGGAAATTTCTTTTTCATCTACGTACAGAATGAATATGAGGAAAAGAAACAAATTCCATTTAACCCCGACTTGGCTGAAGTTTCAACTTGGTTTATTGATTCTATTCTTTGTGCTGTTGACCCTAATTTAGGGGTTCCCAACTTTTTTTGGCACCATGGACCAGTTTGATATTCTTGCAGGATGGGGCATTAATCACGACAGTAATATAGATGATTAGTCACTCATAAGTGGTTGATACACTCGATTTCATTTCTAAAAAGGTTCACCTGAAGAATTTGATATTGAAAACAATTTATCTCTTTTATTTTACAAAGAAAATAAATGAATAATTCCTGGTTCGTAACATTTCCTTGTGGCCCAGTTGCAGACACTTTGTAACCCATGCTTACTGGTCCATGGCTCGGAGGTTGGGAACCACTGCATTAGGCCTTCTGTACAGAGAAGAGTAGATGTAATATGTTTTTGTTTTTTTTTCTTTTTTTTCTTCTTTTTTCCAGCATATATTTTGAATTTGAAAATTCTGTGAAATCCAGTCGCTGTGATTTATCATAGAATATTTCTTTCTTTGTATTTTTTTACAACCTGCTGCCCCCCTTTTCACAAGTGCTCCAGTTTGACCCTTCCAAGACTCCTGGGACGTATATATCCCAACAGTCATAGAAACCTTGCGATTTATATGTCTTATAGAGCTCTTTTCTGCTTGACCGACAGTCTGAGCAGCTATGCCTGGGCACTTAGTATGGGAAAAGTTTTGTACCCACCATTAGTACTATAAATAATATTACTAATGTTATGCATAATACTATAAGTAGTACTAACAAATAATGCTGCTAGCATTAGTATTACAAAGAGTTATAGTAGTAGTACTACTACTTATTCAATCATTCATATTTATGAGACTGCCTCTGCTCATCGCATTGGATTTACTGCCTGACCCAGGGATTGAACTTACAACTACCACATCTACTGCAAGCCGTATGCAACACTTCTGACGTAACCCTTCCAGGTTACTGAACCAATCGACTTTTATGATCTAGTTTTTATGAAAAGAAGTGAAAACAAGGAAGGATAAGAGTTATGATTCATGGATTCATTGCAATCAAGAAAGTTGCAGAAGGTGAGAAGATAAAACAGAAATATATGTATAACATCTAAAGTACGTACCATACATGAGTGTACAGAAGAATTAGGGGCCATCTCGTCTGTGGCTCATGGTTTTGTTTGGTTTAACTCTGTGCATGGTGAGCGAGAATGAGGAGCAACTCCCCAAATAATGGAAAGGGAGAACTCATGGAAGGCATTCAACAGCCGATTGTTGAATGCATCCAGCAAAGACCAATCATCTGAGTTCAAGATAATTGATCATATTTTATAGAAGAGCAAAGTTCAGATAGTTTTCCAATTAAAATACAATTATATTGAATGCATCTTGATTTAATTCGAGCCTGGAAATAGTTTTTGTTCAAATGACAATAAAATTGGATAAAATCCGGCTTGAAATAAATACTGAAATATTTAATTTCTTTTAATTTGAAAAAAAAATTATTCCTTTCATAAACTACTGGGGTCAACCTATTCACAAAATTAATGTCAGGAATGTCTAATCCCAAAATCATGAGTTGACCTTCATAAGAAGTAATCAGCTTTCTTGAACTTCAAAACAATTCCATTTTCCTCTTCTCTGAAGTGAAGTGCCAATAAATCAGCCTAAGATATACAAAAGTCAGATTGGAGTATTTTGAGAAATTGAAAATTTGAATTGAAATTTAATCATTTAAAGGCTGCCTTGATGGCCTTGAAGCTCAATGTCAAATCACTTCTTATTCAAAGAATTTCTGTTAAGATTGAATCGTCAAATTAAAGGCAGGAATTTTCGCAAACCACGAAGTCAATAATTATAATGGCTTTTTTAAATATTACATTAGCAAAATGATTAAAAATGATCTTTTCAATAAAACCCCATAAAACTGAGAAATTTGGATCAAAATGAGAAACTTTCCTTGAAAATTGTGATGGAACACCTGGGTGCTGAGAATTAGAAAAAATAAAAGACTTTGCTTTAAAATTGAAAAAAAAAATGCAGTTGAGTTTGAATGTCGGCAGAATTTCAAAAAATGAACTTCTGCCAAAAAGTATCTACCTAAGAGAACAAAAAACTCTGATTTGCTTCAGAATTTTTACTTGTGTAGCTGACAGCAGCTTATTCTTTCAGCAAACACTTGCACTACTACTAATCTCTGAGCAGCAGGAGTCTAAGGGTTTTGAATCTAATGAGATATGTATGCAAGAAACATTGAAGTCTATCTTTAGATTCCCATTTCCACATAGCAGTAAAGAACATTGCAAACCAAGGGGTACAATTCTCAAAAAATCAAGAAAAGGGTTAGACAAAAACCTGGTTGCTTGGTAACAAGGATGAATATATATATATATATATATATACACACACACACACACTTCATATGCAGCAGAATTATTTGCCTAAGAACATAAGATTGTACATTCTTTAGTTTCATTGATGTTTTATACGAGAAAAAAGTTAAATTTTTAAAAATAAATCCTTTCAATTCAGAAGAAAAAAAAATTGTAATAAAGTGAAAATATTCATGTTAGGAAAGAAATGAAAAGATGATCATTTTTGCATAAAATCCTTCCTTTTATCTGTGAAAAAGAAATGTGAATCTTTTTCGATGTTTCCAACCATCTATATTCAACACTTTTCAGGTAGTTGATTGGTTCAGGTTATGTTAAACCAGAGGCAGAAGAGGGTTTCTGTGTTTTATTTACCAACATTTTTTTATCAGAGATGTTATGTCATAAACTGAACAACACCCAATTGAATCAATGGATGACATCGAGTGTTGTTTTTTTCTTTTCTACATTGTTGCCAAGTATTATTTGTTATTAGAAGTTGAAAGTGTCTTCTAAAATCAGCTCAACTTCTCAATTTCCAACTAATTTTATAGCTGAAAATATATATTCATTTAAAGCCTCCATCAAATAAAACGAGGACATTAGTCCTACAATGTATTCGCATTCCACCTGCCATTACTACAAGGTGATAAGTCTTTTACTTACATTAATCTTCTGTGAAAGGCTGAGAAGATTCACATTCAAAGTATACATATACATATAATGTGAACTGTGCTAGAATAGTAAAGATATTTTGGATCCAGTATGTATAAATTACCCACAGTGGTATGCAAGGGACACCTGTAATGATATAATAATTATCTTTGATATTGCAAACCACCTTATATTGTAGGATGACTGTACTAATAGTATTTTTATTGTACAAATATTATGCCAGTCAAAAAAAAAAATAACTTCCCAAAGAATGTTTGATCAGAGAGTTTTATTTTTTCGCTTCTAGTTTGATTCTGAAGAGTAAAAGTAAGAATAAAAAATATTTGAACCCCGAAAATGAAATTACTGCTATGATTTTAATATATAATAGGGGGTAAAAAGCCCCACCACCACCACCTCGATTTTAACCTGAAATGTTAAAAAATGGTCCCCCACCCCATATTTGTGAAAAAGAATTTTATCCTTGATCTTAGCCTCTGGAAATTAAAATTTTCCTCTTTGCAGTTTTGACCCCTATAAGTGATGAGAAATTCCTCTTTCATACTGTGCCCCCTACCCCCCGATTTTGACCTTTATTTTTTTATCTTTTTTTTTTTTTTTTTTTTTTTTTCCAATTCCGCTTCGTTTTGAGAAAGTTACTCTGAAGAAATCCAAGTATCAATACTAAATGCTGAAGTTACAATTATCATATTTGGTTGTAATAGGAGTGGAGTTTGACCCTGCACCAGTCAGGCATATCAGTATTTGTTTACATCAACCAAAGAACGTTGCATATTTTTTCCCGTGTATTTTCCAAAAGATCAAATTTCTAATTGAAATCGTTTCAGAATTTGAGGTCGGTTGTTCTGTTCCAGGACAACAGTTGTACAGACTTTTGCAAATTACAGTCGTGATCGGTCGAAAGGCATCAGTAGAGAACGAATATTTGAACTGATTTAAATTATTAATCATTCCTGTAACATGGTACGAAATAAAATCTCAAAACCTTTTTCCATTCAAATTTTCAAGAAAATTTGTCAATTAATTAGTTGAAACATTCGTATTATATAATTGACGTTCTCAACTGATGCCTTTTGACCAAGTAGCCAAGCCACACACTTGCAAATCCTCCCTGATTTCCAGCTAAGCTTCTGTGCCCCCCCCCATTCTTTCTCTTCATATCATTCACTCAAAAATTACTCATAAATTAAAAGCATGAAACAAATTCATTTTTTAAACACAACCTGAGTGCAGATTGAGACTTCAAATTCAAACAGGCCTAAAAATGTCGAGAAAAAAAATTATTTTCCATAATCCTAAAAGACTATCAAGTAATTCTTGAAAATCCAATGTTTTTCAGATGGAAAAATCTGAAAGAAAACATTTTAGCAGATAATTTGTCCCTGACGAGTAACTTGCTTTGGTCGTGTTGTGGTAACTTACATAACAGAATCGTCGAATCTAGTTCAAGTTTCAATCATTTTTGTTCACTTCACCCCCCCCCCCCCAAGAAAGACATGAATCTACTTCTTCTGCCGTCCTTTCCCCCTGTAACACAGTCCATCTAAGAACAGGCTACCCTGACAGAAAAAACCGTATAGCTTAGCTATCATCATAGCCGATCCTGAACCCGAATGGAAGAGTAGGGTTTGGAGTTGAAGAATCCATTCCACCCCATAAAAACCGCAGCAGAGTGGTTGTGACCCTATGCACCACAAAAAGTGTACAGGAATAAACAAACATAACTTGTAATCAGGAATTGAACACCTTGACGTTGTATTCTTCCCCAAGAACCATGATGTAAGAAAGTCTGTTGTTATTTTTTGCTTTTTTTTTTTTAGAAGTGCCCCCCTCCATTCGATACTTTTTTTCTGTCGGCAAAGTACTTACGGTGGAAATGGAATCGGCGAACCGAGTTCAAGCTTGGGTCGAAACTGCTTTGTTTACGTAAATGCTTCTTGGGAAAGGTATGAATCCGAAATTCCCTCTGTTGCCATGGCGATTGTGGCGATCGATCTAAGTGTACACCGTCGCTAACTGTGAAAGATTTCTGGATCATGCCTTTTCTGCGACCAAAACAAAAAGGAGATTCCACCAAAATTTGCTCAGTATAATGGAAAACTAGTAACATGATCATGTATCTGTTCAGAGGTCTGGCGAAATTTAGCTAGGATCCTGTTTCGACCGAATCGCGTTTGACACGCCGGTTCTCGTATGACCGAAGTTAAGCAACGTCGAGCTTGGTCAGTATCTAGATGGGTGACTGCTTGGGAATGCCAAGTTCCTTAAGCAATCTGGGATCGTGTAAAGAGCCTACCGTAGTGATCCAGTTGATCCTCCCTAGGGAGAATCTGATCTCTATACTATGCTTAAAAACGCAAGCCAGAAGCCACTCTCACCTAACCTCTGAACCTTGGCTAGGGACCACCCCCCCGCCCCTATTTTTCTATAAATACCAGTCACCAAACCATTTAGTCGCAGTATCAACCCCGTCTGACTTGAGTGTCGACCAGTGGTCTTCAAACTAAAAAAAGTTTCCTTCTGCTTACATAATGGAATTTCGGCCTTGTTTATGGAATTATCCGAATGTGCATAAACCGTAATGTAAAGGTTGGGAAGGAATCATTTCTGTAATGGGGAATTATTATCATTATTGAGAAAATGTCACTTTCCGTCGCGAAACCCCAGGAAAAGTTACATGGAACTCTGGAGTTTTGTGGAATACAGTTTGAATACCGCTGGTGTCGACTGTTGGATCACAGCAGACATATTTCTGCTCCTATTCCCCCTTTCACCCCCACACAGTTGCATCCCCAACCCTCGCACATTATAAGAAACAAATATTTCCATATTTTCTTTCACACAAACCTTGACTAGAGTCTTTTCCAGTTTTGAATTCTTTAAAGAAACATTCTTTCTATTTCTCTCAACTTGTAATTCAATGGGTCGTCTGTTTCACCCAAGTATTTCTTCACGAATAACCTTTGCTCTGACAAAAAAATCATTCTACTTTCTTTTGCATCGGTTAAATCTTATCAAATGGTATTTATATGTTAATATACGAGTCTTTACACCTTCAAATTGATGCTTTTTATGCCGTGTTTGCAGTTTACTGCTAAGGGATAAAGAAACTTAATAACATATATATATATATATATATATATATATATATATATATATGTCCCCTCGTGCACCTAACTGCTGTTGGTTATTCATTCATCTTCACTTAACCGAATCCTGATCATTCATTAAGGTTAGCATAGTTTGGCACAGGATAACTAACTATTGTGATGATCGAACTCCTAACTACAGGAGCCTGGTCTGAGAGATGAGCTTCTTAACCATCATCTTAGAGAAGGCGCTTCGTCTATTGTCAACTTGGTCAAAACTTAACTTAATTCCAAAGTGTCGCTACTGATTAAAGAATAAGATATTTTTTCAATTTCTGCATCTAAAATAAATTTGAAACCATTTTTTTATTTTTTATTACAAAAGAATTCACGAACATTTTCAAGGGCAGACAACTTGGGGAGAATAGAAACAATTGTTTACTGTCGACATGTACAATGCGATGAACAAGACCACAAAATTAAGCTACGGTGTCAATTGGTGATTCAATTTGAAATGTTTCTTATCAATTACTTCAACTTTTATAAGCTCTAGCTATTATCAAGATCGGGAGGGGTACACACTTTCGGGTTCTTTTTTCAAATTTTGATAACGATCGGTAGTATGGCTAAAAGTGTTTTGATCACAAACATTTGGATAATTTTTACGTTCATTGGTACCAAGTATGTGTTCTCTTCTTGTAGCTATACAAGAAAAGTTTACATAAGAAAGGAAATATCCCCTGTCAGTCATTTTTAATCAAACATGCATCTCATGAAAGATTGCTGCCCAGGTACTCATGCACTCACTGGCTCGCATGTATGCATACACACATACGTTCTAAATATAATTTTTCTGACGAAAGATATAGCCGCCATTTTGCCTTTCTGGGGCTGCATTGATGGGTAATTAAGGGAACGTGATTAAACTTAGAAAGAATTGAAAGAGTCGGCGACAAAAAGGACTTTGACAACAAAACATCGCTTTCAGAACGTACCATAAGCAGAACATTACGAACAACAAGATTTTTGCACTGAAAAAAAAATTTAAACATTAACGTTTGTCGGAAAATCTCAACCAAACCCTCAATATTAATCGTTATACTTTTCAATGAAGAACAATTATTACTTCGATGAATAGGGATTCAAAATATAATATTGCAAGTTCAGACTTGCAATATTTCTACAATTGAATCAGCGTCTGTTACTTTCAGAGACTAAATTATAGTCCGTCATTTCCAGAGGTAAAATCAGAGACTGTCATTTCTAGATACTAAGTCGGTCTGTCATTTCCTGACGCCAAATCAGAGATGGTCACAATGGACCAATCCGTTTCTCATGTAATTCGGTTTTAGGTATATCTTGTACACTAAAATACCTATTATATAAATTTCTGCGCGTTAAGGAAAGTAAGCATATGTCAGTTTCAGCTCTACGCAATTTGGGGTCGACAACGATGATGCATATCCAGTAGTGAAACTTACTGAGGAGCAATGGTTAGCAGGTGAGTGTAGCAAGACATTATTACGTTATCAGTGCGTTCAATCCTTTCTCGATGCACTCAAGGTTTTGTAGTAACCACTTTACACAAGAATTGGCAGTTTTCAAACTATATTGATGGAATCTGTTCGAATTCTTATTGCCGCCTGCAAGATGCGTACTGTCAAAGATATTTTGCATTTGGATCTCTCTCTCTCTCTCTCTCTCTCTCTCTCTCATATATATATAATGGACTTCCACAGCCACTTTTTTAGGGGGAAGCAAAAGGATAAATTTCCAGACGAGAGTGCAGAGGGATATATTTGGCGAAGGTTTTTCACTTTATTTCTGATTGCGTTATTATTAGGGTGACTAGGTCAAAATCTCCCATGGATTAGAGAACTTCATTTTCTGATTGAGTGCAGATTGAGGGTCAGAAGACTTTTTTTCTTGATGACTCAAAGGAATCAGAAGTTATTCAAGAACAATATCTCGAAATTAGGAAGTAATTTCAATTCTGTTACTTGTATGGGGAGAACAGATGTAAAAATGGAACAAGTAAGTGTCGAAGCGTCAATACCTGCCCGCGCAGTGCGAACGCAGTACCCATAGCTATGATATCTACGAACACTACCACCAAGCCAAAATGTAAAAACTACGGAAAGAAAAGGTTTGAATTGTTTTTGATCAAATGAGGGCCAATGAATCCCAAAAAGGCCAATTCTTCCTGGTAAAAATTGTTAATCTGCTTGAAAAATACGAAGATTGTTGACTTTTATTTAAGACTATTTCGAAGATAAAAACTAATCAAATTCGTGAAGTAAGTATGATTTTAAAACAAAAAGTAATGCAAATGAATGATAGTACTTTTCTGAATGAACCCCCTTGCACCGCTCATGTAAGCGACTGGATTCTTCTTGTCTCTTTATAAATGGATAAAGTGTCATATTGTCTGCTGTGGTAGATGCAGGGTCAATCATATAGTTGGGTCTTGAGTCGGAACTCTCTGTGGGTGGTTTCAAATTCGAATCGATTTCGTTGCATAAACATTTTGGAGGGGGTCTGGGGGGAAGGTTTTTTGTGGCCATTTAGACTTATTTCGCTTTTGAAACGATCCATGTTTGGATCAAATAGATCAAATCTTTAGTTTATTTGTAGTTATTATTATTGATATTTACTGACAACCAACAAACATGCATACAAAAAAGTTACCAGGGCTTTTATATTATGAGTTTGGTTATCCGATGGTCTAGCAGATCGTTGGGGTGTCATATCAAATTCTTCATGGCATTTCTCTAGGGAATGGGAGTTATTTATATAGATATAGATATGAGCATATTTAGATAGATTTGAATAGAGATACATGGGTATGAGTAGATATAGATAGATACGAACAGATTTGGATTTCTATGGATTAGGTAGATATGAACAGATTTGGATAGATATTCAGATGAAAGTAGATAGATATGAACGGATATGGATATGAGGATATAGACAGATATGAAAAGATATATATGTATTTAAATTAATAGTTATGGACAGATAAACATGGATTTAGATAGATTTATAGATTTAGATATGAACAGATAAATGGATTTAGATAGATGTAGATATGAACAGATGCAGATCGATATGAATGTATCTGGATAGATATCAACAGACTTACATACATATGAATAGATTTACATCGATATAAATAGACGTGATTTAGATAGAGATGGATAGATTTATATAAATATGACCAGATTCGGTTAGATATGAAAGATTTGGATAGATAGATATGAACAGATTTACACAGATCAATATATAATGAATAAATTGTAATAGATAGATTGATAAATCGATATGAACGAAATGAGTTAGATATATATGATCTGAATAGCTAGATAGATAGATAGATAAGAACAGACCAAGATAAATATTGTCTTATATTCAATCAATTCAATGGCGTGCCGATGAAGTCTATTTTATGTGAATCTATCTCGCACTTGAAATAATCTAAGCCAAAACCTTCCCCCTAATCAACTATTTTTTTGCATACAGACAAATCATGAATGAAATTGAAAGTAATCAATATAGGCATCTTTTTGGTTCTTTTCTGTTTGTTTCAACTTTTCCTTTTTTACCAACTAAAATATGACGCGCTCCCAGCGAATGCCTTGTTGAGAGTTCTTGAAGCTGTGAATTAATGGCTCGTTTTTGCTTCTTTTTTTTAGTTTTGTTAGATTTTTTTTTTATTAAACACTCATTTCCTTGTGTTTTTGTGCTTCTGAAGCCGTTTTTCTCCGTCTCGCGCGAAAGAAACGAAAAAGGTGAAGTAAAGAGAGAAAACGAAAGAGAGTACAATAATGGCAGTTGTTTGTTGTTCTCCCTCCTCTTCTTTTCTTTCGTCTTCCTCTTCTCCTTCTTCCCACCCACAGGCAAAACAAACCGAACGTCAGTCCACAAAATGCGTATCATGTATGTAAATGGAGGATGGCTTTCTTCTTGCTTGGCCATTTTATTTACCCTGACGCCCGCCGCGCATTTCGTCGACATTTTTGCCAGCGGACGCCATATTGGCATGAAGGTTTAACTCTCATTTTCGCGAACATAACAAAAACTTGCAAATAAACACTTTTCGCAATGCCCCAGGGCTTTCTCAGTTTCCTTTTTTGTTTCAACTTGAAAAGAAAAGAACAAAAATCTGATAAATAATCAATAAATTTGTTTACAAATAAATTTACAAATAAAATTGATTTACATATATTTTATTAATTTCAATAAATTATTTCATATTTTCGTCGATTTGCAGATATCGACCACCTCTATGTTGGGGCTTTCTAGGGTTTTTTTGTTCGTTTGTTTTTTTTTCGTTTTTTTACAAAGGTATT
This sequence comes from Thysanoteuthis rhombus, assembly GCA_963457665.1. Classification (NCBI taxonomy): domain Eukaryota; kingdom Metazoa; phylum Mollusca; class Cephalopoda; order Oegopsida; family Thysanoteuthidae; genus Thysanoteuthis; species Thysanoteuthis major. The sequence continues at coordinate 1,643,983 of OY735228.1, read as the reverse complement.
TTTCTCTTTATAGATAGATAGGTATGAACAGTGATAGATAGATAGATAAATAAATATAATGTGACTGCGATTGATAGATAGATAGATATGAAGAGACAGAGATAGAAAGATATATAGATATGAAGAGATAGATATGGAGACTGATATAAATAGAAAGATATATATGAAGAGACTGATAGATAAATAGGTAGATATGAAAAGAGGGTAATATATATATATATATATATATATATATATATATATATATATATATATATATATATATATATATATATGTATACTTTTCAAGAAGCGCACAGATACTATACTCTGATCCTAGGCTGAGGAACACTTTGATCTTCAGACACAGATATTCTGATTCTACGCAGAAGCGCCGATCTGCGGGCAATAAATACCGTCATTTATGACGGGTACCATCTAATAATAATAGTAATAATAATAATTGATTGGACTAGCGGAGCGGGTTTTTAATGCTGTGAAATTTCTGTTACTAATTTTTCTACAGGTTCGTAATTCGTAGTTATTATTAATTGGTGGAAAAAGAAAATTTAGTCGAATGATTTCTGAGTTATATATAATTAATTGATGGTATCATTTTTTCTTTCTTCATTTACTTGTGATTATTAGTAGTAGTCATTTAGTAGTTGTAGTTGAGTATAGTTTGTCATAATTCTGCTATGTTCTCAAGTTTATGGGTTTAAAATGCAACACTCTAACTGTGGATTTGTAAATGATTTCGTTGTTGCTCAGTGTTGAAATAGAGAGTAAGTAACTTATATGCAGTCGTGTGTGTGTGTGTGTGTGTGTGCTCGTTTGTGTGTGTTCATTTGAGTGTATGTGTGTGTGTGTGTGTTCGTTTTGTGTGTGTGTTTGTTTGTGTGTGTTCGTTTGAGTGTGTTCGTTTGAGTGTGAGTGTGTGTGTGTGTCTTTGTGTATATGTTCGTTTGTGTGCGTGTGTGTCCGTCCGTTCCTGTGTGTCTGTGTGTCCGTCGTGTGCTTCTTCCTATTTGTGCGTTGAATAATAAACAAAATCAATAAACAATTATTTCATCACAGCAAATATCGATTTTATTAATGGCCGTCACATCCATCTCACGTCATACACAGAATCGAAATCCACAAGAAATCGAATAGTTTAGTAGTAGTAGTGGTAGTAGTAGTTGTTGCTGTTGTTGCTGATGTACTTTTAACAGCCCCACCGTCCACTCATACCCCCCCGACCGGACCCGACCCCCTACGCCCGCTCTGACCATCTCGTTCTCGATCTAACACGATCGGTGTGACCTTGCGTCAAGGGAAAAAGCGAACTGGCCACCCCGAATAAAATAGGTCGAAAGACGAAAATCGGGATTTGAAAGCAATAATTATCCGCCTCCTCGAAACCCATCGATTGCAGATGACGGAAATTCCCGTCATCGCAGTTTTCGGGATAACTTAACAGAATTCCCGTTTCATTGTGATTGATTCCATCTAAGTCCTGTCAGTGAGTCAGGGTTTTTATCCTGCAATGGATTATCTTGCAATGAGCTTGAGTTTTAATTTTGAAATGGATCACTATTACTACTTGCCAGTTTCCTTAGTTAATTGGTTGGATAATGAAGTCAATACCTCGAGATAATTAATCTAAAACATTTTCCATTAAAATCTAAAGAATTTGAGAAGAAGGCAAGTGATGTATCTAGAGATTTGGGTGTCCGGCAGGCTGGGCACCCTGAAGGGCATCTTCCAACATTTAGTGAGATTTGTCAGTAGAGATGCTGTAGATGAACAACTATTTATAAAGCCGCAGAGGCCCCACTCCATTAGTGGCCTTGGGGTGTTTCGAAATAGCCCCGGCTACGCATCTGAAGTGAACATGTCGTAAATTATTGACTTCAAATTAAATTAAAGGCCCAGCGGTTTATGCAATGGCTACATGATCAGCTTACGAGCATTGGAAGGGAATTCATTGTCTCTTTTTGACCCCTAAATCCCCTGTTATTGATAAGGATGGTTTGTGCTAAATCGTGTTTCTGTGATTGTTGCTTGCTTGGACTTATTGGTCGGCCATATTGAGTGAGCTTATGTACTGAGTGACCGTCGTATTTACATTGACAGAACCTGCCCATTCTTCGTGCCTTGGCAAAACATCGCATTTCTCAGGATCTGTCAGCCCCAGCAAAGTCAAAAAGATTTTTTTAGACCTCAGACGAGATTAAGGAGAATTCGATGAGGGCTTTGAAGACCGTTTTGAAAAATGGAAGAGATGATGATGATATATATATATATATATATATATATATATATATATATATATATATATATATATATATACACACACATTTTTACTAACTTTACACAAATCCATTTTTCCCAGATTCAGGAGTCCTTTCGAACTGCAGCTTGATTGTTGAAGACTTTCCCTGACAGGAAGTGGCCGAAATGTTTGAAAAAAGGGGATAATCGGTCGAAGAGAGGTTTGATGAGTAAGCTAGGTGAGGTAGAGTTTCGTAGCCTAGTTCGTTGAATTTCTGGAGGGCCATTCATGCAACATAACGAGATTTTGCTTTTCCAATTCGGTGTAAATGATGAATAACTGTTGAATAGTCAACGTCTTGTTCCTCTGTAATCTGTCACTTTTCTAGCGCGGGTCTGCCTCAACAATGACCCTCATTTGGATGTCGCTAATCAAAGGAAGACGTTTATATCTTCAAGGCTCTCGTTTCCGTTTCAAATGCGATTTTTGGAACCAATGTTGAGCCCTGTATTCGTTGACGGTTCACTGGCCAAATACTTAGCTGGTATTGCGAGCATTTTCCGTTGTTTCAAGTTCCATTTTGAATTCGTACTGCAGAATTTCTCAAATCTGCTTCTTTTCCATCTTTGATTTGACAACCCCAAATAAATCGAAATTAATAAAGAAGAAAAAACGTTCAGCTGAAATAAACCGAGCGAAATTCACGTTTTAAAATGGTTTATTACAGGAACGGAGATTAGTAATAGTTTATTCCAATAAGTAAGCATCAAAGTTTGAAGTAACAAAAACGCAATTATTTCACAACATCAACCTGATATATATATATATATATATATATATATATATATATATATATATATATATATATATATATATATATATATATATATATATATGTCACATGGGAATCAATTCAAATATAACCGGAACGGTAGAGAGGTGATGAGGTGGGGCGCATGGAACTCATTTTCAGAAAATATCGAATAATTCTGGATTTCATTTTTTATTTATATTCGTTGTATGTATAGTATTTCACCCCCCTCCTACATATAATCCAAATTTAGGTCAAATTTCGTAATGAATAGACAATAAAACATGCATACATTTGGACTGTGTAAATTCACGTGACTTGGTCTCGATTTTCTCTCTTTCTTTCTTCCTTTCTTTCTTTCTTTCCTTCTTTTGTTCTTTCTTTCTGTTATCGATTCATTTTCTTTTCTTTTTCTTCCTTTCGTTTTTCTTACGTTCTCTCTCTTCAATTCTCCCTCGTTCCTTTTCTTTCTATCTCTTTCCTTTCTTTCTTTCTCTTTCCTTTTTTTCTCACTTTATATCCCTTTCCTTTTTTTCGTCCTTTCTCTCTGTTCTTTCTTTAACTCTCTTTTTTCTTTCTCATTTATTTTCTTTCTTTATCTTCCTTTTCTTCTTCTTCTTCTCTCCCTTTTCTATTCTTTCTTTCTTCCTCTTTCTTCCTTCCTTTTATCCTTTTTCTTTCTCTCTCTCTTTACTTTTTACATTTCATTCCTTCCCCAGATTTCTTTCTTCGGATTTGCTCTCATGATTTTTGCCCTCATGGGGAGGGTGTAGGGTGTTAAAGCACCAAAGAAAATCTTTTCAGAAGAAATGAAACCAAAAATTCTGGATTGAATTAAAAATTGACCCTGCACCCTTGACTGCATTGAGAGAATTCACATATCTCAATGGATTTATTTCAGAGCAAAGAAAAACTTCTTCATAATTTGAGGGAAGAAGGTTCTAACTTTTTCGAGGCAGTTCATACTGAGATAACTCGACAACTGGGCAGTGTACTAAATGGATATTCGTCAGTTATGTTGGTCCGTGCACGGGACTATGTCAACTTTGGAGTCGTTTGAATCAGCGGTTCTCGATATGTGTGTCTCAAGTCAGAGAGAGAGAGAGAGAGAGAGAGAGAGAGAGAGAGAGAAAGAGAGAGAGAGAGAGGTAGAGACAGACAGACAGACAGACAGACAGATAGAGGGGAGGTATTTTCTCAGATTAGAGAAATTAGATCAATTTATTGTCAGATGTAACAGCATTTAGAAAAATCAGTTTTAATT
>OY735228.1:1522172-1634672 GCA_963457665.1 Thysanoteuthis rhombus | reverse complement strand
ATGATTAGATTTACGTTGAATCTAAAAAAAATGTATGAACATTAGTAAACCTTCTCTGCTTCTCTCTATCGTGAAAGAACCTCCCCCCTCTCGCTCTCTCTTTCTCTCTCTCTCTCTCTTTCTTTCGTGAAAAGATAAATATTCTTTCTCGCTCTCCAATTTTTTAGCCTCAATCTTTTTGATGTGAAAAAAAAAAAGAAGGTAATTTGCAACAACCAAATTGATTTTGATTCTTGATTTCAAAGCCTCAAAAGATGGAGAAAGAAAATGTCGTGAATTTCCAGATTAGAGGCCGGCATTCTGTTTTTGTTTTCAAATTGTTTTTTTATTTATTTGAATGAAGAACGAAGGAAGATCAATTCTTTCGTTGATTCAGAAGGTCAGGGCGAGAAGAGGAGGGAAAAGAAAATAAAAGGAAGGGAAGAGACGAGAGAAAAAGGAGGAAGAAAGGTAGAAAGGCAAATAAGAGGAGGTGGAAGAAAAAAAACGGAGTGGATAGACGAGAGGGAGAGAAAGAGAGAGGGAAATGGGAGGTAGTGAGAGAGGTGAAATATTTTTCAAGTAGCAGACATATGCAGAGAGAGAGAGAGAGAGAGAGAGGGGGGCGAGGAGAGGCGGAGAGAGGGGGAGACGGGGGACTTAGATGTATTTATTTGTACAAAATATAAAAAAGGTTTGATGAAGAATTCACCCAGTCACGATCATTCAAGAACAATTCCTGGTGAAAAGACCAAAAAAACAACAACCAAAACCTTCTTGAAATTGATTGGCGCAGAAGAAGTTTTGAGGAGAGAGAGAAGGCGTTTTGCATTTGAGTTCTTTAAAAGGTGAATGACCGAGCCTTTAACGACACAGAGAATGGAATCGGCTATCCTAGTTCGAACTCTAGCTGAGACACTTCACGGTCACTCCCTACCAATGCCCTTGGTAAACGCGCGTCAATCCCCTTGCCCCTGACGACACGACATAGGCCAGCGTGACAGAGTAAGGCCCCATCAACTCCGCCCTCATTGATTACACTTACGTCAAGGGGGGACGACGTCTATGTCCAACAACAAGATAAAAAAACAACTTTAAAAAGTCTGGAAGAAATGTGGGGTGCGGAAAGAGGCTATCAATGTTAAAGAGGGGGTGGAGTGAAGGGATTGGTTAGAGAGAGAGAGACAGAGAGAGGGGCACACAATGATGAGATGAATACGGAGAAAATGAAGAGAAGGTAAACAAAGAGAAAGAAAGAAAAAAAGAAAGAAAGAGATTGAGAGGATTAGATGAAAAAAAAAAGGCTATCTTTCGTTTCATGTCACCCAGGGTAGGGAATAAATCCGACTTGGTGAAACAATCACCCAAGAACAATTACAAGTTAATGGAAAACATACAATGGACCACAGAATCGTGCTGAAGCAAATTATATTAGCTTCATTAATTCAAATAATGCCATTGTATATACGAATACCATTGAAAGCAACTGGTAAAACATTAAAACGAATATCCGTACCATGCATGAATGAATCACCGTAGCCTGCACATGTATCAGAACTAATTGCATAAGATAATAATAAGAATGAATATATCTAAGAATTCCAGCATAACTTTTGGGGGTATTGTTGGTCCGAAATGACCATCAAGACCCAAAAAGCTCTTGAAAAAAATATAGAAAACGTTCTTAGATGGCGTTTAGTTGTATACACATGCAAATTTTCAAGGTTGTAGCCTCCAAAATATTACTAAGAGCGACCGGAAATACATGCACAGACGAGCAATGTGAGAAGAATCTGCTGGTTGGTCGGGCGGGCCATGTATAGCTGCTACGGTGATCAGATCATTGAAACCTGTATGGCACGTCAAATGACCAATGAAATATATATATATATATATATATATATATATATATATATATATATACAAGAGTTTACGAGGGTTTTCGTCGAGTTTTCACTGTTTATGGATTTCATTTATCGGATTAGACACAATTATCCACTGTAAGCAATTCAATACTATCTATAAGTCAATTTTAATACAGGACCAGTTGCTTTGCATGGTGTTCGTAATGCACAGGAAAGATATCATTTGAATCGACAAAGCAAGTATGATTTACTACACAGCAGAATTCTTTAGCCCATCGTATACTTTCCATTCATCAATCTGTGATAATTCTTGGATGATTGTTTCACCAAGTCGGAGTGATCTCCCTTCGTTGGTGACATAAAACGAAATATCATCAAAAATAGACACGAACGCAGAGGAGCTAGATTGATCTACAAGGGGAGATAATCTGAGTATTAACACCGAAACTTATCCTACACAGGCGTTGGAATAGCGTCGAATTTTGAAATCGATGTAGAGGTCCAATACCAGTCTGTAGAGGCGGACCCGTTTAAGCAGGCCGTTGTTAAACCTCTGCCTGAAGACTCCAATGTCTGTGTTTAGTAAGTCATGGAAATGAGGCTCGGATTATTCCCCGAGCAACCCCGCACGAACGTACAGAGACGACGAGAGAGAGAGAGAGAGAGGAGAGAGAGAGAATTGAAAGAAAGAAAGAAAGGAAGGAAGAAAGGAAGAAAGAAAGGAAGGAAGAAAGAAATAAAGGAAGAAAGAAATAAAGGAAGAAAGAAAGAAAAACGCAATCGTCTGCTGGTTGACAGTTTTTTTTATTTCTGTTTTGAGAATTCGCAAAAAAGATGACTACAAAGGGAAACGAAAAAGCACAGGATTGATTGGAGGATAAAACAGTCACGTGACATTCACAAGAGTTTTCAATTTTCAGAAGGGGAACAGGTAAGAGAAAGAAGAAAATGAAAGAAGGAAGAAAACGAAGGAAGGAAAAATCAGTCGTTTATCTAGATGAAAAAAATATTGAACCTGCAAAGAAAAAAAAAAAATATTTAAAAAAAAATCAAACAGAGAATAAGAGAGGGTTATCAAAAAATGGTGATGTTGGTAATTAAAAATAAAGTGGGGGAGGGAATCATATGTCAAGATCCTATGTTCTAGATCAGGGGTTCTCAAAGCGTGGTCTGCGAACCACTAGTGGTTCGCAAGACCCAAGTAAGAAGCCCGCGAAAGGAAAATCATTCTGAAATGAAAGTAGTTTCCGAAAATTTGTGATGGCTTTATTTCACTATAACCCCCAAGTCAACATGAAAACACTTTAGGGGTCTGCTCATATTTCCTGATAACATTAAATGTTCTCCCAGGGGAAAAGTTCCAGAACAGCTGTTCTAGATTTTTTTACCACAGAGACCACAAATGGGGAAATGGCTATTGGTCCTGAATTATAATAGTATTACCCCTGTCTCAGGTTGTAGTAACGAGGCTCACCAAACCGGTAACTGGAATGGAAAACTAAGACTTTCTTCTACCACTCGAGATGTTGACATGTAATCACCTTCAGATGTACACACTTACACACAAAGAAAAAATGACATGGTCGTAAGAATCAAACCTAAAAAGATTTTCAGAAATTTAGTCAATATTAAAACCCAAGTTGATCTCGTAAATCGATAAATAGAGTCAATTGAGTATACTCCCCCGGGTTGGTTTGGGGTCCGGAAGATCTTTGAGTGATCCTTTCCATCATATTGAAAGGGATTGGAACAAGCTAGAGTTCAGAATTAAGGAGATGCAGGACTGCAATATCGACTTTTTAAGGAATACGTACAATAATCTATGTGGCATATCATATTTGGCGATAATATATTTAAAAACGTATGCATTCAATTCAATCAGTAAAATAAAGTCTATTTTTCCTCAATGACGATGGTTTACAATTAACATATTCCCCTTTAGACGGGAAGATGTCCAATTGGCTGCTCTGGGGGCTGGAGGTCGGATGTCGAAGTGATCCGATGTCCAGATCGGAGTGTGAAATATTCATAGAATGTGTTCATTGTTTTTGACCACTCTATCTTACACACCAGCTCAAAGGAGAAAGAAAGAAATTCTACAAATGAATCGTGAAAATTTCCGACTTTTTTTAGTCTTCCTTTGTTCAACCCAAACCAAGAGTCCAGGCAAAAATAACATATTCAGTATAAACCATAAAAGCTTGGAAAAAAAAGAAAAGGAAAAAAAAAGGCTGTTAAAGAAATGAGTTGTACACAGTCTGTCACAAATCATTCGAAGGTAAAAAGTATATTGGTGCGGAGTGGCGGAGCGGTTACCGGCATGGAAAACGGTAATCGATGAATTTTGGCCGAAGCTATTTACATTCACATAGCCCTGATGCCCTTGGGAAAGGCACGAAACTACTCCTCCCCCAGCTATGGGTAAAATTGCAGGGCAATTGGAACCTTCTGGCTCTGTAGAGCAGTCCATCTAACAGAATGTTACTCTGACAGAAAACAACCTACATTTGAATAAAAACGATTAAAAAAACTTGCGTTTGACATACATAAATATGTTTTACTAATATATATATATATCCAATTTAGTTTAGTCCAACACAGGGCCAAATGAATGTCAGGAAAATTGTGTCACGTCAATATTCTGAATTGGGAAGGCTGCCCTCAAAATGAGCATTCATCATTACTTTTTAACTGGATTCGAACACCGTGACCAGTGGGGAATACGCAACTATCTCAACCACTAACCAATATTTGACTAATTTATATCGAGCAAGACTGTCCAATGAGAGCAACGAGAATATTTGAAATAAATTCAACATTTTTATTCTCACATGATAGATACTTGCAATGTCTGGGAAAGGAGAAAGTGTCAATTCGTCCCTCTGTAACCAAGTCTGGTACGAGGTCACAATAATGGAGCAGCCAGTGGGTTTGATATCATTCTTTGAGACTGGGCAGTTAGCGTGCCTGTCATGAAAAAAAAAATAAGCCCATCCTTCAAGTGTTTAATCAATGATCTTGTGCCATTGACTCTACACATATTTGGATTAGTAAAGACATAGTGAATCATCATATAAGAGCCGTGTCCGTCACACAGAATCAGCAGCAGCCATCAACTCCATCTCCGATTCTACTCTTGTAAGAAATACTTAACTTCAATTTCTCTACTCCCCCATCCTACCCTATCACACGTAGTATCAGTAGCAGTCTTCATTCGAGCCCGTTTTATGATAATCGTCAAACTAGTATAATATGCCAAGCGTACGACTATATTATTGTCTGTAACGCAAAAGGAAATAATTTTCATATTTTTATGCCAGAGTTACTTGCCTTAGAAGACTATTTCGTTATTTGTAAGAGAATAATGATTGTACACAATAACATTTGAAGTCTGTGATAATTCATCAATTGAATTAGTTTCACACCTTAGTATTCTGAACTTCACCGTATTTGCCATTGGAAATTTACTTGAATATTTCCATCGATTTTTACGGTGAAAGATAACTAGTCTATAATATAAGATGAAATAAAAATCAAGTATCTTATTGGTATCGAAGTGCCAAGTTACCATACCCCAACATTTGAGTTTACCCCCAGCATCTTGTAAAGTATAGTGCAGTAACAAGCTTCACCTAACTGGCACAAGGAATAATCTTCGGAACTTTCCGCTTAAAATCCACTCTTCTAACCATAATTGGGAATTGGGGTAGCGAACAAAATTTGATTACGAGAGAAAAAAAAACAAAAAAAAAAAAAAACCAACTGTTCATCTTATCTTGGAAAAGTTTCCCTCTCGCTGAGTGTGATAACGATACTCACCAACCCAGAGGGAATTCAGAATTATCTTCGAGATGTTTATCCACTCCCCAGGCAACAATTGGAGATCGAACCAGGATACACACGGTGTTACCAAAAGAAACCAGTATTCCTAATCTTCAAGTTGATGATTTTCTACTTGAATTATAAGTTACGTATAGCTATATTTTTGTCTGTAACATTTGTCAAGGGAAATAACCATTAAATGCTATTTGCACAGTACGTCTTATCTTTATCATGAATTCGTGAGAAAAAAAAAAGTCCACTTCGGTCGAACCTAAACAAGAAAATGCAGAGCAACGTTGTTTTTGATATTTTTAGATGTGTCCGCCCTTTCAATCGGGCCCAGATACTTCAAACAACAGAAATAGGAAGGAGAGAAGAGGGGTGATGTCATCAAAGGTGTGACATCAAGAAACAGTTACGTGATAATAGAGTGTACCAGTCCGACACTTTTGTATTACTCCCGCCCCCTAAAATGACTACTTGCTTTTCTTTCTTCTCCCACTACTACTACTACCATCACGAATGGCAGATGCAACGTTGAACTTATGGTTCCTAAGTACAGAACTATTACGAAATGATTTATTGCCGTCATGGGTAAACTATTTTCGTAGATATCAAACCCTTGATGTGTGTGAGAAGATGCTTTTAGAGATTTTACCAACTTTTAGAGGAGGGAAAATAAGTGATTGTACAGATGAAAAAACAAGGTCAGATATTGTAGATTGAAGAAGTAAGTAATGCAGTGGTCTCTACAAAATATATCTATTGCTTACGTCATTTGGGATTGAACCTCTATATCCCAGAGGTCTATCTGAAAAGTAATGAGATTGTATAAAAAAATATCTATCATCAACTTCATCTCTTCCAAAATAGTTCCTTCCGGAAGCCACACACCGACGGAGACGTTGTTCCAACACTCAGAAGTCTTCAAATGACCCTGCTTTCAGTTGGTTCGTCACGACCTCCTGGATGTTCTCAATAATCCCCAGATCACGACCAGGGAGTTGGATTTTAATTTTCAAAAACAGGGAATAGTCATAAAAGACTTAGATGAGGGGAGTAAGGGGGCTGTAGTATCACAGATTCTTTTCAGCAATTTAAAAAAAACAAAAACAAAAAAAAAACGTCCATAATGTGATATGAAGCATCCAAGAATCTGAACTCAGATTGAACACGATGACTCTCCCCTTCCCGGGTAGTTCAAGGACCTAACGATAGTAAATTTGGTTGACTGTCCTTGAGGCCCCTCTACTTCCCTGGTCAGTCTGCGACCACTTCCTGAATTGTTGAGAACATCCAACAGGTCGTGACAAACCAACTGAAAGCATTGTCAGCTGAAGATTCCCAGCACTGTTTCCAGGAGTGGGAGCAGCATCTTCGTTGGTGTGCGCTTCCCCAAGGGACTTATTTTGAAGGAAGTCAAGTTGATTTGTAATTAAGCAGATGATAAATATCTTTACACAATCAGTCTCATTACTTTCTAGGCAGACCCCAGATAAGAAAAAACAAACATATTATTGGGCAAGGAAAGCTGAAATTATAAGCACAACATTATCGAGAAAAAATATACTAAAAATTATATATATATATATATATATATATATATATATATATATATATATATGACCTAGCGTGTTCTAGTAAATTAATGGGGGGAAATCACAAGACTAGCAATGGTCTGTTAAACTAGTTTGCTATACATTGCCTGACGGTTGATGTCCACAAATTGTTTCATGGAAAACCGTCCTTTATATATATATATATATATACATATAGATATAATTAGTAATGATAATGTGGGAAAAAAAAATGAACAATTCATTTCATTACCAAGTATTGTCAAGGAAACAAGGCTTTGTCAGAATAAGTACAAAAACACTTGTCTGTTAAATTTCTTAAAAGAAAAGTTACATTTGTATTTCCACTCATTCTGACGAAACTTGCTCTCTTGATGAAACATGTTAATGGAATAAATGGTTCATTTTTACAAATTTTACTTCCACATTCTGTTGGATAAATCTTATCCAAACATTAATTATATACACACACAAGGCAGTCATCCAGGATGTTAAGTAATGGTTATCATATCTACAGTGTGAAATGAATTTATATATCCTTAACAATTTAAAGCATTGCTGGATTGAAACATTTCTGGTGACATTAACTTTCAATCTGCATTCTTTTTCAAGGGCACCAAGATTTTGTGCACTTAATAACTTTGAAAGCTCAAATTGTGTGTCTATCCATGCATGATTGAAATTGACATAACAATACAACTGGAAATGCAAACACACAATCGTTCAGCAAACAGAGCTGGCTGCAGAAACAGGACAAACTTCTTACTCTGCAAATCAAGTCACAGAGGGCTAAAGATTAAACGATCATTTTTCTCTTTTCGTAAAGCTGGGGAAAAACTACAGCCTTTCGGGGTAATATAAAAAAACTGATAAGATTCAATTGATGATGAAAAACAAAAAATTAAAATTAATAAATATTGCACACGCACAGACACAGACATTACCAATTCATAACTTTTCGCAGATTTTGAAAGTAAATTTACTGATCATATTTTGCATAGGATAGGACTTTTATATAGGCTTGAACCTGTGTAATCACATTTTTTTTTTAAAACAAACACACACATTCTTACAGAATGAGCAACTACAACTCTGAATTTGCAGGAAAAAAATTTTGGTGGGATAGAAAAAAAAATCAATACATTTAATAGAAATAACTCAGGAATACAGTAATGTACATATGTTAAAAGAGCACAAGATAAAAAGGACTTCGTTGTGTTTGGCGTTTGAAAGTTTCATCAAATGACCAAAATGCTTTGAGATTCCTGTCAAGTAGGTGCACCAGATTTTACTAAGACGTATTGATACACCTTGACTTATTTGCACAAAGTCTAGAGAGAGATCTCCTCCCTAAGCTGAAACCCTTGCTGTGTTCGTAAAAAAAAAAAAAAAAAGCAGGATTCAGTCACTGCAGTTGATCAGGGAGTTTTAGGATCATGCCTCCGTTTCAATCCATACTATTTTGATGGGAGTGTCCACTACATAGCCATTCAGATTGAGACAGAAAAATTAAAAGAATTTTCCCCGCCTTTAAATTTATGAGATCTGAAGTGAAAGGTATCCGTAGCTATTGGCCATCCTGATTCATCACTTCTGGAATCGGCTCAAGAAGTTTTTTTGTTGTTGACACAAGGGGATGAAGGAATCAAAAAAAGCAGAAAGGTTTCTTGATTAACTTGGCTTTAGATGTAGGGTTATCAGATATCTTTTGCCACACAGGACCAAATTTGTCTGGTCTCGGGACCAAATTAAATAGCTTCAGTACCAAAATAATTAAATCTCAAAATTTATCAACAGACTAAGCTTGCAGTTTCAATCTATTGTTCACACATATCAATGGTTTTTAAGTGATTGTTATTTCTTGAAGATTTTCCATCATCTAATTTTTGGTACCAAACAACTGTTCAGTACCAAATGTCTTCAATTTCGGTACTGAAAAGAACCAAATGGCAACCCTGGATGAGATAATTCAAGCTTTTCAACATCTAGCTTTTATCCAAATCCTGACATTCTTTCTGGCAGCTTTTGAGGACAATAAGATAAAAACAAACAATTTGGTGGGGAGACGGGATGGACTTATTCCCAGATAAAAGCCGTGTGAAAAAATATAACAAAAGAATCCTTTTCTAATTTTGTGAACAAATTACAATGAAGTGGAAACAGTTGAGAACAAACCCTTCCTGTGCTAAAGAAAAAAGAAATAAAAAAATTACCCAATCATTTTCCCTTTCAAAATATAATCAAAATTATTTATCCAACCAACTCCCTGCATAAAATGAATGTACAGATCACACATTGATCCTTGACAAGGGGCCACATCTACTTCAGCCTGATCCTGGATAGAAGAAGGCTGGGGAGCGACACTTTAATCTGACGCAGAAATGCCAATCTGTACAAAATAAATCTGGCCATTCTTCATGAGTTCTAAACTAGTTGCAAATGATGAACACAAAGATTTCAATATCCTTGCTTCGAAAGAAATTCATAGCTAAAAGTATCAAACTTTTTTTTGATCTAATTTTATTTTTTAAAATATTTTATTGAAGATTTGGAATAGCGTTTGAATAATTGGTGACTTTTCATCTCCCGTACAAGTCATAACCCTAGCTCCCAGCATTACAATATATATATATATATATATATATATATATATATATACACACATACACACACGTGTGTCACTCATTCACATCTTACATGGGTATCACAGATTTCAAAACTACTAGTGTCGAGTAAAGCCTATGAAAGATTTTCCCCACGTTCAGAATATCAATTGCTATGCTCAAAGTAAAGCCAACCTTTACATAATCAGTCTTAGCAAATGAGCTATGACCCTACCCAACGATGTTTTTTTCCCCCCCCTCTACAAGACTGATATGCCCGTAGGGAATTGGATGTATAAAAAAAAAACAAAAAAAACTACACATTCTTCTACTGCCAATGGTTTTGGCAACAAATCCCTTAGAGATATTGTTGCTTAATTATGAAATGCTGCAGTAAGATGTGAAGAGCCTTATTCAAGTTTCAATGTATAATTCAAGACTTGAAACCAATCCTGCTGCTTGAGAAATCCCAGTGATTTTAGTACAGCAATTACCGTATTTGATGGTATTGCCCAAGATGGATATAGCTCAACTTCCATTGATTGAGGTCTTTAAATCAAATGGAATAACTTCGGATCAAAGTTACTTCCCTTGCAAAATTCTGAATTTGAGTGTTCTTGACTTGACTTTCAATGGCTGTCTCTGCTGAATAAGCCTGACTTACTTCAATAAATTGAAAGAGAAAATAGCAAGAAGAGAAGACAAAAACCTGCTGAACATAATCCCCTCAATTCAACTTTGCAATGTGTGTAAATGTAGATGGTAGAGTTCTTTGCAACCAGTACACATATATATATATATACTCATCACAATGGTGGGCATTAGTGAAAAAAGTAGTACAAGTTCTGAGATATCTTACTCTTGAATAATAATAAGAAAAAAAATCAAATGAGAGAAAAACCTACATCACCATTTTTTTTTTTGAGAGGAAAAAAAAAAAAAAAAAAAAAAAAGCTCTGAAAATGGTTAGAACAATGGACTGACGGCCTTTATAATTCGAGGCCTCTTTTTTCTGCAACCCCATGACAAGAAGGTAAGTCACCCTAACTCATTATTATATATATAATATATATACAGTGGATTCCAGTTGAATGAAACATTGGTTACAATGAACAAACCACTAAGTGGGACCAATCGTGTAAGAACAGAATCAGTCACACATAATTTTGCCCCCCTTTTTTAATGCTAATATGTTTAAAAGAGACAACAACTTATAGGGCACCAAAATTCACGGTCTTGATGTGTCCAGCTTAGCATCATAATTTTCTTACATGAAATTAAAAACAAACGGAATAACCACTGATCAAAGTAACCCCACATCGAACTTTGGGTAAATTTATTTTCCTATTTTTTTCTATTCCAGCTGACATTATGATTTTAATAAATTTTGTTTCCTTCACAGAAGAGCTTTGCTGACAATTAAGAACTGTATCAAGTGGTTTATGACATTAAGAATTGAGCGGAATCCACTCTGCATATGTATTAATGGGGAGCAGCTCAAATATCTGTTAAACGATTAAATAGTCTTTCTTGTAGTCGATGGTCATAGCAGCAGCAAGAGTCCAAGACTACCAACATGAAAATAAAACTAGAGTCCCTTCTATGAATGTCTCTTTTATCAGACAACAGAATGTATCAACGGGAAATGGAGGAAAATTTTTTAGAAAACCAGCTTTTTTTTTTGTTGTCTTTTTAATGTTTGGTTCATGTACCATTCTCCTTTTTTGTATTTTTCTATTTTCTTCAGGACTTTCTGCCACAACGAATTCAGATTGTATTTTTTTTTCTTTTTTTCTTTTGGTAAAAATCAAAAACTGTGAAAGAATCTTCTCGGTGAAAGATTAGTAGAAACAGAAATCGCTATTATTTTCTTCTTCCGTTCATTACAAGAGTCATTTTTTTTTTTTCCTTTTTTTTTTTTTGGGTAATCATTGTTCTCTGAAGCTAACAAGAAAACATATATATATATATTTTTTACATATATATAAATATAAAACAAACAAAAATGTTTGTGGCTCTTGTCAATTGTGTCAATATATCTCCCAAAGTACTTGATGAAAATGTTCTTGTTTTTCCATTTCAAAGAAACCACTTCCAGCATCTCCCGACTTTCCAGTCATTTAGTCAAAGACCTGTACTTCATAGTAACATTAAGCTAGAACAATGATTTTGAGAGAAGAGAGGGGTCATTTTAGGGTGGGTGAGTGGGGCGGGGCGGGGCAAAGAACGGCAGGACAATGAAGGAAGGAGCGATAAGAGGGGACTAGTTTCAGCATTCAGACTTTGAGATTTCCCCACCGCACCTTGTTTAAGAAATAATCGACTTTGGACAAATTGCGAAGACCTACTTTCAAATTTTGTTGGTTGTAATTATTTTACAATTACAAGTGAGTTCCTTTTATAATTTATAAATTTAGACCCAGCTCTTATTCTGAGACCGTCTGCACGCGCATACACACACACATACATACGGAAAGGAAATTCTTGTGTTTAATATTCATTCAATGAAGTTAGGCTGGCATGTATAAATAGGTTGAACTTTCAGTTGTACAGTAATAATGATGAATGGTTGATATTTGAAAAAAGTCAGCGAAGGTTTTTGCCCAAAGTCTAAAGAGATCATTTCTCAATCAGATATCAGAACGGCTTGAGTCAGTGATCCCCAAAACGTGTACCATGGCACCCCTGCAAGGTGAGAGAGAGGAAATAGTTTGGGAATCACTGGTTTGAGGGACTAAGAATCAGTTAACTCCACTCCGTTATTATCCATTTTGTTACTCTCCCCAAAAGGATGATGATGATGATGATGATAATGATGGATTCTGCAGTCAACAATTTGCAATGAAGCCTCACAAAATGACCAAGTGTAATTTGGTTGAAGCTTTCTTAAGAGCCATGACCCAAGAAACAAGCCTATTTGAAAAGTAGAATCAATGCTTTGAAAAGAAAAGGGATGTTGACAGACACAGGGCCATCTTGAGAAGATTCGAGGCCCCTGGGCAAAGCACTGTACTGGATTTGGCCAGCGGGCCATAGTGCTGACCCTGAATTAACACTAAGAGCCAAGAACTAATGTAAACATAGGTTTTAGAGAAAGTTCTTTATGTCTGCTATTTGATAATATGAACCTTAATTTTTATTTTTCAAATTTAATTTTGGGCCGCTATCATTGTGGGGTCCAAAGGGAACTGCCCCATGGGACAATTCGATAAGATGGTCCTGGATAGATACGGAAATGATTTTTGCTTTAAGGGGAATTATATAACAATAAAAAACAAAAAAACAATTATGATAAATTAAATGCAAATCTACGTGGAGAATGAAAAACAAAAACACCTTGGGTGAAGTTAAATTAATGTCTTTAAGAATCGAAAGGCTTTACGGAGAAGGAAAATAGACAACCATTTCAAGTTCTTAACAATTTTGTTTACAAAAAAAAAAAAAAAAAAAAAAAAAAAAATGAAATGTTAACAGGTTTTATAGTTTAATATTTGTAATGAACTTACAAAGCCAAGAGCTTCAATCTAAAAGACGTTAAGCACATTTTAGGAGAGCACCTACCTTTCTTTTGTCTTAGATCTAAGAGTACATTTCCAATATTGAACTTTTAACCCTTTAATAACTTTGAAAAAAATGTTGATTTGTTTGTAAAATATATGCGAGGAGGCTTGTTCAAGATTCCATCATTTAGACCAAGAACCTCAGCTTTCACTGCCATATTCTTGAAGTGTCATATTTCTTGAGAAAAAAAAGAAGAGATGACACCTGAAGATAACCAACAGAGTATACGAGCTGAAACGTGGTCCAACTCCAGAATCTTTTAAAAAAAATTTTTTTTTTTTTTTATATGCCTTAGAGAAATTTTACGTAGATTCAAGATGATTTTTATCAATTCAGTAATAAAATAGTTTAATGTCAAGGGATAAATTAGAATTCGAAAATAATTGAAATGTGAAATCAAAATAGAGAGAACAGTGATGGTGGTGGGGGAAGGAGATCAAAAGAGCGAGAGAAAAGTTGAAAATAAACAAAAAGCTATATTTCATTTAATTTTATTGTTTATTTATGAATCTTAAATCTTCTTGTTTTGTTTGCATCTGAAAATACTTTAAGTTTGTTTTGCTTACAGCAGACTATGATCGAACGAGAGAGATCTACAGGAGGAATATGACATTTCTTCTTCATTGCAGTCTGAGTGAAAAAAAAGGGCTGGGGAGGTGATAACAACAAAACAGAGAGAGAGAGAGAGAAAGAGAGAGCAACAAACAGGATTTGTAGAAGGAGGAGGAGGAAGAGAAGAAAAAAGAGACACACTATCCTGTAGGGACAAGTAGTGGGGGAGAGGGAAGGGACTGAACAGAGAGCTTGGCTAATATTTTCTTCTTCCATATTTGCAATCTCCAAGTATTATTTTACTCTTTAAACATTATTATTATTATTATTATTAGATTAATTGGCACAAGTTTGATTTTCCTTTCTTTGAGGCTTTCAAAGTTTGATTGTCTTAAATTCTTTGTTTTGTGTGAGAATTTTATTTTTTGTCTTTCTTTCTGTTTTTAATGTTTTTATTGTTTTGTGTCACCCGGGTTTTGGCAAACTTGCCAAAAAAGACTTGCCTGCCTGCAATTAGTTTTTTTTTTTTTTTTTTCTTTCTACCAAGCCAATCTATCATTTGTCTTTTTAAAATCTTTATTTTCTCTTCTCTCTTCCCACCCACCCCCAAATATGCTTTGTCCTTTCTTATTTTTTTAAGCTTTGTTTTTTTTTTTTTGTTTTTTTAAAATCAATTTCAAAGTGTTTATCATTTTTTTTCCTTTTCAATGTTTTTAGGATTTCCATGGCATAGCACCTCTGGGCCTGGATGGGATCAAGTCTAGCAAATATTGCCGATGAAGCTCAGGTTTTGTGAACGGTAACTGATAATGGAATGGTCCTCGCGGGGTAAATGGTTGCAGACCTATCGGTTGGTTAGGCCGCTGTAGCTGGTGGGCATGCATCAATGTCTGGTGATGTCGGAAGTGGTCAGTGTTGGGCTTGTTGTATGAATTGGTGAGATTCATCGGAGCAGTGGTCCCCATATTCATGTTATTTGCCACTGTGGTCGGCATGTTCATGCCTTGGGATTGCATGCGTTCTATCTCCTGTTCCTGCTGCAGTGCTTTCACGAACGCACTCTTCAAGCGGTTCGTATGTTCCTGCTTCAGGGCCTTCTTCTGATTCGACGTCACACACTGTTCGCAAATCACGTTCTTTGAGCCGGGCTTCTCCCGTTTCCACACAGGTGTGAAGTCCGTGTTGCACTGGACGCAGCTGAAAGGGTTGCAGATCATTTTGTGGTCCAAGTTCTTCTCACCTCTGGCAATCAGATCAGAGTCAACAATGTAGTTGACCACCTCTTCGAGGCCGAGGAGCATGATGAACTCGTTGCTGGCCAGACTTGGGATGAAGTTCATTTCTGGAGGAGGCGGCTTTGGGGGAGGAATCTGGAGCAGGGTTTTCTCCAGCTGTTTGCGCAGGGCCAGCTTTGCTGCTGCTTGTCTCTGGGCTGCTGTCTCCACGGGCTGGGCCGGTGGGGGTGCAGGTGGGGGCTGGGTCTGCGTTGGTGGGGTGTGGATTGGACGAAAGCCTGACATTAAATTGTTATTCGAATTGGACATTTGGTTGTGGTTGGAGCGCATGTTCTGCATGCCGTGGGGCATCCCACGTGGGGCCATGACCAAGGGTGGAGGGCCCTGCTGCTGTTGTTGCTGCTGGTGTTGTTGTTGTTGTTGATGCTGCTGCTGTTGGTGGTGCATCTGCTGGGCCCTCATCTGCGCTGCCGCCATCTGCTGCGACCCTCTCATGAACGGAGAATGAGATGACGAAGAATTAGACTTGGAAGACTGTAACGGTTGGCTGTTTCCACGCACGAGTGGGGGCGGGGCAGACTGCTGCTGTTGCTGCTGCTGTCTATTGGACAACTGTTTATTGTTGGCCACAACGTTGCTCTGCTCTTGCAATTGGTGCGACAACTGACTCTGGCGCAGTTTCTTTAGGAGAACAAGCTTAGCCTCTTCGTTGCGCAATTCGGCTTGCAGAGTCTTGACTAGTTTTTTGCGCATACGTTTCTCATCAGCAGTGAGTTCTTTTGCTCCGTTCATGGTTTTCTTCTCGTCATCTGAATCATCTGACAAAGTGATGATGTCAGGTGACGAAGATGCGGGCTTGGTGCTCAAGTCAACTGGCATATCCATGCCGAGATTTTCTTTCTCGCTGTCTTCTGATTTGACAGGAGAAGCATCGTCCTCACGCTTTATAGTTGAAGTCTCCCTTTCACCATCCTTCAGCTTCATATTCAAGACGGGTTCCCTCTGACGCATCTTGGCCTCTATTTTCATCGATAGGTTCTGGACACCATCTTGGGAGGCTGACAGGCTGGTGTTGCGTTCTTTCTTGGGACTGGAGCCAATATGAGCCATTTTGGCCTCAACCAACCCAACTTCCAATTTCAGTCTGACAAAGAAAAAGAAAGATTAAATAAACATGGCTAAGAGAGTTGGGGGTGGGGGTCATTCCCCTACAACAACAAAAACAACTCCTGAGAGTAAGAGTGGAAAGACAGAGGGAGGGGAGAAAAAAAACAAAACAAAACAAAATGTAAAAAAGTATGAAGGCCCAAGAAAAATTTATGAAATGGCTTCCTCCATCAAAATGTTAAATTTCTTTTGAAAGCATAATGCTATACAATTTTCCACAATTAAGTCTACACTGGAAAGGAAGGGCTACAGCAGTCGATACAAGACGACTGATCATTAGATTCAAAATGACTGACACAAACACTTACAAAGCTTCCTACAAAGATTTTCGCAGATAATATCCCGCGGTCACAACTGATAAATACTAGGATCTTACTTTTTCTAGCAGTGCTTCCTCAACTCCCCTGATGTGACTGCATGAGTGTAAACAGAAAAAATTGCCAAGACAGACTCAGTGTTGCAAACTCAAAAAATATTTTTGTACTAATTCTGAGTGCCAGATAAAAATAAAATAGCAAAAATGGCCAAAATCACCAAAAATCTGCTGAAAATGTTGAAGCGATTTTTGCATAGCCAAAACAAGGAACTCCAATTTTATTTGTCAAAGGGAATTCTGTCTGAAGACAGATATTTGACATCCATGACTGAGTGAGAAAATTCTTTCAAACCAGAGAAAAAAATTTGGAATATTGAGAGCTAATGGGCTACCAGGGGTGGAATTTCAGCCAGGAGAGGAATTGGGGAGGTATACTAGACATTGGAGAAACATCTAATGGAAAGTATATTGGTGAAAAATTACTAAATGAAAATACATAAGGAGGAAGACCAAGAGTAGACTTTCTTTGGGTCAATTGATTTTCATACTTGGAGAATATTGTGCTATGGAAATATGAGAGTATCATTTTCAATCATTGATTGGAAATATTTTATCATGATGTTAGCAGCAGTTAAAAAAAGAAAAAAAAGAAGAAAAAAGAAAATAGATCAGAATAGATCTTTTACTGATGTCACATCTCGTCCTTTCTATTTCTGTTGATGTAATGAAGAATTGATCAGTCTATCACTATTATCATTTTAGTCAGGGGGCTCAAAAAATTGTTAGCTTCCTTATTAGTTGGTCAACAAAACACTTTATGCTAACATAATTTTCAACCAGTTGATTTGCAAATAATACATTTACCCACTGTAAAGGATTTGGAAGACGTTGAAGTACGATTTCAAAATACTATTTTGATTAACATTTTTTTTAGGTACAAGAGTGACCTGCGGAAAATAAGTTGTCCTTCTCCATAATCAGTAGGCCGGAAACCATTCTCTATTTCTTGAGGATTTCTCATTACCAAACACTGAATTATCTGGACTAATTGACCCCATCTTAGTTCTTACTGCCTATTTCAGCTGTTGCACCTCTCATCCTACAGGCCAGTCATACTTGATCACCTACGAGCAATTTCAAACAACGGAAAACGTACAATCAACCATCCCCAGGATTGAATTAAGTGTTCAGTTCAAAATTCCAAGATGGTAACCGAGTATGACGGACACCCATCCATAGAGAATAACTGATAAATGAAAGAATTATAATTAATCATTCTGAGAAGGCTCAAATCGTAATGAATATATCACAGTGTCTGTCCTGTTATAGTTGTAACATTCAGTATAAAAATGTAACATCTATTATGGGACATAGAGAAATAAATGTTTTCTCTGTGATTGCATTACCCATTTGGTTGGAGACGAGGGGGGGGGGCTGCTGTGGTGGAAAGGAGGTTAAGAACCACAGCACAAAACGGAGACAATGGGAGAAAGAAGAAGAAGGAAAAAGGTAATCCGAGGGAAGCATTTACCTCTTTTCTGGAGGAGGATCACATGACGATGATGATGATGATAATGAAGAAGATTTGGGTAAGGTCACTGGTATCTTATCTGCTTTGGTAGCCAGAGGGAAGGGAGGCTGCTTGTCCACTGGGGGTGGGACTGGCCGTGTCGCTGCTGCTGCTGCTGGTGAAGACGATGATGAAGAGGAGGAGGAAGAGATTTTCTCAGATACATAATCATCACTATTTTTCTTCTCACTCAATTTGGAACTGAAAGAAAGAAAAAAGTAGAAAGAATTACACACACACACACACACATACAAAATGGCCAACTGGGCAAGGAATTATCTAAATTTAGACACAAAACATCCAAATTGGCAACACTGAAAAGTAACTGACGTATTTTGATTATGCATGACAAACAGAAAATTATTACACATGACAATTATTGCAGGCTGCTCAAATTACTTGAGAGTAGTTCGTTTCCAACAAGACACTTGGATTTTTGTAAAATTCACAACCTTTGACTTGAGACATTTACTGGTGAAAACGACACCAAGTAACAAATTAGTAGTTCCCAGTGGAAAAAAAATCCAGATATATTTGAATTTCTACGAAATGAATTTTTTCAGGAAACAAAATTCTAAACTCAGGAGGAAGAGTCCTTTGTTTCAAATGGTAAGTAGGAGATATTTTCATCAGCAGTAATCAAAACGACACTATTCAAGGTATCACTGTATTTTCTAAAAACATTCTTTTTATTCATTTATTGTTTGTTCTAAGATCAGTAAGGAGAGAATGGTTTTGCCATTAGATGACACCAGCAAGAGTTTTCCTTTCAATAGAAATAGGTAAAAATGTTTTTCTTAATCATTCTGACTCTGTTATGGATGAAGCAGGTTTATATTAAGCAGTTATTGCAAAACAATATTATTGATCAATAGATCTTTCCCCCAATCCTGTTTCTTCTCAAATCAATGTTCACTAATCAATACTCAGACTCTACCAAGATTAAGGGGGAAAAAATTATGATTCATAATCTTTAATAATGGATTCAAATCTTTTTTATTTAGGCTCATTAAATTCAAGTTTGATTCAGGGAAAAAGTGTTCATGCCTTAAACACAAACCTTTTTTGTTTACATATCAGCAATATTTTACAAAAACTGAGTTTTCTGGACACTTTTTTGGTATGGATGAATACGAACTCTCTGATGTTGTTTTGCAAGTTTGAATTTGACTTACACGTTTTGCTCAAGAGAATTCCCAGAGGCATTTGCAAATGGAATATGGGTATGGTCAATTTGCATTGGACACACCAGTTCTGGTATGATCACCGAAGTTAATCAATATCGAGCCTGGTCATTATCTAAATGGGTGACCGCCTGGGAATACCAGTTACTGTAAACAACCAATATCTATCCTTTGCAAAATCATATCAAAGACTTGAAAATCAATAATGGTACTCAATGCCTTCCTGCCAATGAATATCATTGAAGGTGAGTGAAGCAACCTATATGTAAAAGGCCCTGAATAGGGTGCAATTTATTCGTGAAGATTCAATTAGGGGTGGATACAATGAAACCAGTTGAAAAGGATGGCAGGTTAAACGAACAAATGCTGAATCAACAAGAACAGAAATCTTGACGAGCAGAATTGGAAATCCAATGGACTAACTGCATCAGAATTCAGAAGAGATCTTCCAACATTTTAGAAAAAATATTTTAAAACACTAAATATAATGCATATACTATTGTCACAACCAGATTTTACAGAAACCTATCTTTTCATGCTTGCTGGAATAAAAAACTACAATAGTTTCTCATCAACCTAAGGATCTAATTCCAATTTGATTCTGTAAATTGAAAAAAGTGTAGATACAATTAAAAATTGAAAAATGTATAGAACGGTTTAATATTTAAGAGATGAGATATATAGACTGGAGTGATATTTTTCTTTAGATCTATAAAGATGAAGCTATTTCTGCTTTTTAAACTAATTTTGATCGGCACTGAAGAGTGGATTCTTTTCAACACATAAGGACAAACATTGGCCTCCTGCAACATTTCTTTGTGGTCATGGCCAATCAAAGAATCCATTTAAAGTCTTATATAACCCATAAGTCAATTTTAAGGTATATATTGTAAAATTACCATTGTTTTGGCTTCACAAATCAGTAATATAATAATTGTTATTCATATGCTAGTTTAAAATAGAAATTAAATATGCTCTCTGGAATATGATCAACATTTTTCAAGTGAATGCGTGGCCAGATTAAAGATGAAGAAGGTCTTATGATGTCCAATAGATCAAAATATACAACAATGTAGAAAGTGAGAGACTATGGGACAAGCAATATGAACCACCATTACCTAAACTGAAACCAGTCTTCATTCAAAGAACGTGATGCATATATTTTGGAATTGGAAGAAAGTCCTCAACTTGAAGACTCTTCTAGAGAACCAATTGATTGATTTGAACAAGTACTGCTTCAAATAAGAACTGAAAGGAGCATTTGACAAAAAGTATCCGGAATTTGTAGAGAAAGAGGTCATAATACTCAATCAGGATAACG
This sequence comes from Thysanoteuthis rhombus, assembly GCA_963457665.1. NCBI lineage: Eukaryota > Metazoa > Mollusca > Cephalopoda > Oegopsida > Thysanoteuthidae > Thysanoteuthis > Thysanoteuthis major. Next base: position 1,613,920 of record OY735228.1, on the reverse strand, counting down.
CTTGACTGCATGTTTTCCTGGTGACCAGGCAAAAACTATTACAGCTTGGCAGGGAAGTTTTCACTCATCCATAGTAGCCACCGAATATTGCACCTTCAGATGATCGTCTACTCTGGCCTTTGGAGGTTTCTAACCCTATCAACACTAACCTATCAAGGTCCTTGATGCCTGATTTAAAATGTCCCAGTAGACTTCAAAAAAACATCTATGGAATCCCAGCAGTCATAGATGTATTTGGGGTAAATATGAGGCTTCTACCATAGGAGGAGGAGCAAACTTGCCATTGTTAGGAAAAAATGTTTTCTCTGGTTAAGTCTTCAGCCATCCATGTTCAATCTGATGGTATAATCAGCAAGTTTCTAATTCATCTGTAATAATCTGTATTTTGCCCTTGTTTAAAATGCCATTTCCAACACGTGCAAAATCCCTATGGCAAATGCACTATTCTTTGTAGTAATGCAAAAATGATAATATTATCATATTCTACACAATATACTGAGGGAACGGACAAATCTTCATGAAGACAATCCAAAAATGTTGTTAGTATCTGGTTTTCAAAGACACCAAAATTTGGAGCTCATCTTCTCAAACCAAGTTTTGGTTGATTTGCCTGTCATACAGTGAACACCCAACATGTCTCAAGAGTCTTGAAATGGTTAAGCAGAAAACATTTCAATTCCCTAGAAGATTGCAAAAGGCACCAGAAGCAATTGTTTGTTGAGAGAGATAAAAAGTTCCAGGGGAATAGAATAATGATTTCGACTGACTGATGTCTGATAATGGAACAAAATGGTAAACACGCTATTCAATAAGGTTATTGTTGAGGGGGGTGGGGTGGGGGGTGGGGTGTCTTATTCTTACTCAAACCTTTCAAAATTAACCTATTCAGGTGCTCAACATCTGGATTAAATCGTCCCAGTAAAAGGGATCTATAGGACATATATATCCCTAACCCTAACCCAGCAGTTATAGAAACCTTGCGATATATGTCCCAGGAGAGACAAAAGCAAGGTTGTTAGCAGAACAAAACAAAACAAAAAAAAAAACATCAACTCAAAAATCATTTTTGTGCTAGTCTGACTGACAAAAGGATGCCAGAAATAGCTTCTCAACACTATTGTAATGATTTTCACACTGTCAAATCTCCATTTGTCAAAGATGGAATGCCATCTGACGACAAGCTCTATCATCCGTGCGAGAAGGCCAATAAACCAAACCTTTTTTAGTCAATCCCAATACAATTTCACTTCTCTTTGCTAATCAATTAAACTCCACAGGTGAAAGCAGTCCCTAACCCACCCACCCACAATTCCGAATGAGAGATTGAAATGAGTTTATTGAATGCCTGTGCGTTAATACTTATCTAGTTACCTTGGTTCTGTAGAAGTTTTCTCAGGTGTAGTTGTAGTAGCATCCATAGGGGTCACCAAAGACACAGGATCTGGGTTCTCTGTCACAGCTGGGGTAGTGCTTGATGGGGGTGTTGAGGGAGGGGTACCATTGCTGGGGGTGGTCGGAATGGGAGAAGAGGAGGCAGCAGTAGCAGTAGGAGGAGGAGGAGAAGGGGTGCTAGAATTTGGGGCAGCAGCAGCAGCAATGGTGGTGGTGGTGGTGGTAGTAGTAGTAGTAGAAGAAGAATCTGTGGTGGTGGTGGTGGTGGTAGTTGAAGGGCTGCTGGCATTATCAGCAGCACTAAGATTGGAAGAAGATCTGAAGTCTGCCTCATCAGAGTCTTTTGTGGTGCTTGTGGGGGTGTCTGGTCTTGTACTGGTAAGGGGTAGGGATTTCGAGGAGGAGCTCTCCCCATCACACAACCCGTTACCTTCTTCAGACGGGCTTTTTTCCATTTTGCAATCTGAAGAGCAAAGAGATGAGAAAACCATTGTTAAAAAGATTTGCATGATTATACAATGTTTTATCATACAGACAAGACGAAGCAATTAAAATATCTTTCAAAACATCAGTCAAAATTTGTACAAAGAAAATAATTTAAAGCTCTACTGAAGAGGAGCAAGTATTTTTTTGAATTTTAGCAAGTAATCATAGAACTCTGAAGAGCAATGTGGTCTAGGGCAGCCATTCTCATTTTTGGCCACAGCTCCCTTCAGAGTTTTCCTCAGGTTCTAAAGGTCCCAGTTTAACAGGGACACAAAATGAACAATTAGATATCCATTACTTATTTAGAGTGGATACAATATAAAGATTCATCTCAAAGTTTTACACAGTGCATGAAAATAATTGATAGTAAAATCTAAAGTGTAGGCTTACTTTCTCAAACCGGATCATCTCAGTTCATCAATTAATGTTTATAACTGAAAGAGTAAGGTTTACCAACTTGGTGCAACTCTTTTTTGATACCAAATATTAAAAGGAGAGTTTAAAAAAATAAAAAAAAATAAAAAAAAAGGTAGATTTCTTTTCAAGTAAAACCATGATATCCCAAGGATTTCATTGTAAACAAGATAGTTCTTGATGTTGCTTAATAGAAAGCCACATACATAATTGTTCAATACCTTTCCTATATTTTGAGGTTGGTGATTTAGACGATACTGTAAAGGTCTGGAATCGACCGAGTAGACCAGCTTGAATATCATTTGGTATTAAAATCTACTAACACAAAGGTTCAACATGTGTTCATCAAATTTTCAGCTTATATGTGGTAATAAAATTTGTTCAGCACAAGAAACATTTGGGCTAATAAGTCATCCAGATGTTACTAATGCATGGATTGAAGTTAAACTGGTCATCTTTTATCACTAGGAAGTGTGGGTGACTTGACAATTTAATATCACAGAATGGAATCAGCAAGGACAGTGTGCTCACTTTGCAAGTGATTGATATCATTGGTAAAGGCATGAATCCATCTTTTCTTTTCAAACTATATGTAAATAGCAAAGCAGTTGGATCCCTTTAACCCTGTAAGGCAGCCCATCTTTGGTGTTAGGCTAGCTAACTAACCCCATAAAAAGCCACTATCCCTACAAACAATTCTTGGGCCTCCAAGTATCATTCAAGAAATACAGACAAAATTATTGCGTGTGTTACAGTTTCTCCTGCTTATGTTGTCCATTCTTTTCTTACCACAGCTGGATTAGACTTCCCTTCCAACAAAGATCATGCTAACTGCTTTTTGCCAACCCATAATTGAAATTTCCTGTTCACTTCTCTCTCCTCTCTTCATATTCTACATTTGTAGCAAGAAATATGGTGGAGGGAACCGAATAGATGAGAACTGCGCAAGTGTTAACTTGTAAATATCATGATATAAATAAGACATGTATCCGATTCTCCCTTGCTTTAGTTACATTAGCAACAAAAGCTCTTCCTTTCTTTATACAGGTGCCAAGATTATTTTATGTAATAAAATTGAGTAGAGCCTGGCTATGGTTTCAGCTGTCCTAGTCCGGGCTCCACATATCATGTTACTAATTTAACCCATATGTGAATTAGATTTAAAGGCAACAAACACCTGAGGGAGCATTATTCAATTCATCCTGCACATTTTTATGCATGGCTTGAGAGGAAGGGGAGAGAGAGAGGGGGGGAGAGATGGATTCATGTCTTTCCCAAGGGTGTTAGCACCAGCTAGAGTTTGAACTCTGCAAGTAAAGCCTGTTCTCTGTGCTGTTATCTGTTTGGCCGTGCCATCCCAGCCATTTCATGACAATTATTTCCTGTATTTCCTTCTGCAAGCCAGACTGACTGATAGAGCAGCCTTTGTGGTGATAATAAGTAACCATGAAGGCCTCTGTCGTATGTGATGCCCAATTATATATAAAAACAAACATCATTATGTGCTAACACAACGCATATCTAAAGAAATAATCAATAATCTACAAAGTATTGGTAGGAAGGACTTACACAAAATAAAAGAGAAACAAATAAAAATCAATATTCAGTATCAAATTGTGTCAGGAGAAAAGGAGGTGGTTGAGCTCAGAATCAAGCCTGTCACTTATACACATTTCAATCGTAATATTGTGCGTCTTTTTTGGAATAGAACATAGTCTCAATAAAGTGGAAATGACAAGTAAATTTACAGACACTCGTGTCACTGAATTTTGGATATTAGAAACCGTCAACCAAAACTGTCGACATAAGTTGGTCTGTCTGGCTGGCTATGTATCATGCACACAAGCAGCACCAATGGAGCTAGTAGGCTGAAAATTTTAACCATTACCCCTTATTATGTCTAGAAAAAACTTATTTCACCACACCAAATCTTTTTTTTTTCAGAGGGGGGTTCTGTTTACAATGTTGATTAATGCTAAATTGATCCCTTAGTTTGTGTCTGAGATGAGAGAGGTAATATTCATTGATCACCTGCCTTTGTAGCATGCTGCCAAATGACATGACTAGTGACATAGTTTCTATCAAGTGACCACCCAGACCTGTTGTATTTCCTTTTTTAAAGTTATCATTTCATATCATTGTGTGCAAGTTTTTAGGTACATGCCTTCAGAGTAGTAGCATGAAAGTAATAATCATGTTCAGTGAGCATTCCATAGTTTCTTTCAACACTAACCAAACAGATGGTCAATTTTAAAACCCAAAGGGGAGGAAAAGGTTTGGTAAGGGAAGACTGAGCGAAGATCCAAGCGAACCATTTTTAGAAATAATACTTCAAATGAAGGAGAAAAAAAAAAAAAAAAAGAAAAGAAAAAAGGGATTGGACAGGTTTTCAACATTTTCAAACTTTCAGAGTTCAGAGTCAGGACAAAGGTTTCAAAACTTAGAGAATTCAAGAACCCTCATGAAGGAAATATTCTAGAGGATTTCTTTTTTCAACAACTAGTTTTCAGACTGATCAAGGAAGAAGAAAAAAAAGAAGACATCTTTGACCTTTGAAAATCATATTCAAACAGCATTTCATTTATTTTAACTCTAATATATAGAATGGGTCTATGTACTATTATTATGGTTTTTGATAGCTGTGCTAGGGATAGTGTTTTTCTATCACAAGATTTGCGTTGTCAGGTTTAGAGAAAAAAAGTTGCAGACCCCAGTGTTGAAACCATTGAATCAAAGAAATAAGTGGAAAGAAAAAACAAAAAAATAGCCAGTTATGGGAGGGGGGTGAGGTATGGAAACAACAATTTGAAGAAAAAATAAAAACCCATACAAAAAACAAAAAAACATAACAGAACAAAAACCCAACATAAATTTTGGATCAAGATAAATATTACAAACCTAAAATTAACAGCATGTGAGATGGACTTTAAAATAATATTAACAACGAAATAGGGATTTTGGGTTTGTCCATTCACAGCTGATACAAACAGAAGGGTGTGGTTCTTTCTTGTTTCAAAATCTGAGATTTTTTTTTTTTTTTTTTCTTGAAAAATCCAAAAGTTTGTTGTTAGGGACAACAATGTGGATGTAACCTTGTTAACGTAACAACCAGTTACGTTGAGACTAAGTAAAGAAACAACAACAAAAAAATTAACAAGCAGCAGCAGCGAAAGAGAAGGAGAGAATTGCTGTCAGTCCGATATATTGATCATTTCAAGGACAATGAGTAAATTTCCATAATACCAATGGTGGGGGTGGGGAATCTTGGACTGAAAGGAAACTAAAAGACATCAAGTATAAATCATCCACTGGGCACATAGCCTGCCTCTGCCTCTCTCTCTCTAACGCACAGTGCATCTTTCTCATGGGGATGGCCTAACACCCCTGCTGCCCCACAGCATATTCATAAGCAATAAGTATAAATGATCCTATTGTTTTATATCAGGGTCTTTAACCTTTTGAGGACCAAATGGGTTGGATCACAAATGGATGGTGTAGACAAGACGAATGTCATAAAAAGTTTGAAAAATAGGAATTATCAACATAAATATATCTTGTCTTAAAACAAAGAATAACTCTAGAAAGACATTTATGCTCAACAAAGGTTATCAATTACTAATCATTGAATGTGATTTGGTCAATTTATTTTGACCCACGCATCTTTTGGATCAATCAAGAACATAGAAAGTAAGCATAGTATTGCAATATTTGGGTGGTATGTTGCCTGTGGGATGTAGGTTGCCTACCCCAAGAACAAATGACATTTTCTCAGCCTGATCATTACTGGATGTCCATCTACCCAGGTGAAATCCAAGAAAAATTTCACAACTATCAATATGCCTAAAACTTAACAAAAAAATAAACAAAACAAATTTGAATAAAATTCCAGTCACTTGATAGCAAAAATGTAAGATTTTGCTTTTCATCATAAGATTTTAGATCCATTTGCCAGAGATATTTGGGAAGAGTTGAGAGCGACTACATTTATCACAAGGCCATAACTAAACAGTGTTAATGACAAAGGCTAGAGGATAAAATGATCGCAGACATGTCATATTGAATGAAGAAGAAGAACGCCTTGTGTAATACTACCCCTGGTTTGGGCTTGTGCCAGATCATATAAAAGGAATCTGGCAACATTCAATCTATTTATCCTCTTCCTGCTTTATATCAAGAAGTTTTAGTGGACAAAGAAATGATTTTACAGAGAGACCCAACCAAAGCAGACTTTCAGACGACCATTCACAATAGAGTTATTCTCCTTCCTCAAAAAGTTAACCCCTACTTGCCCATTCTAAATTTTGAGGCCCAGTAAATCCAAAGATCATTTTCATAACCAGTTATTCGCTTTGAAAAAATTCAGACATATTCAAATCCCTACCAGGTGATTTTTTCTTCAGGAAAGAAATTATTGAACTCATTTCAATTGTTACTTTCTAACAGAAGAAGAGTTCATTGCTACAGACAGAGAAAGAAAAGATCAATATTCATTATATAAGTATAAATGATTAATAAATTCATTTTGAGACATTAATTTTAAGCCAGTGGAACTAAAAAAAAAATCTCTTGGCAAAATTTGGTCAGTTCACTTTCAGAAAATTCCCCAAAAGAAAAACTGAGAGGAGACCCCCACCCTACAGAAAAGAACCCCGTCATCATTAGCATCCACTACCTTCTCTGATTTCAGGGGATCTTGAGAGGATGAAGAAAATTGAAAAGAAGCAGGTTACCCCCCCCCCCACAACAACTTATCAAAAAGATATACAACTAAAATTGGTGACTTTAAACCATTTTATTGAGAACTTGCTTTCAATTACGACTTACGTAGAAATTTTAAGTATTTTCCGGCAAAGATTATGTAGCTCCAGATTTATAATCAATAAATTTATGAATAGTGTGCAACATAGATCATTTGCTTTTTTTTGTTTTTGGCTAATGAGTGTTATTTTCTGATTATGTCTAAAAAGTACAGGAAATGTCAAGCAACCATTTCAAACTTGGCTTTTATGACCAGGACAGGGATTATTTGAAGTCTACTTTCTTGCAATTCAACATTTTGCACATTTTCAATCACCAAATATGGAAAGAAACTATAAATATCACAATCCTGATCAGAAAAGCAGAGTTTGACAAAAATGAATACGATTTTCTACACTCTTTGAACATAAGTAATTAGAAAATAACGTTTACAACCCAGTAATAAATGTGCATTGCATTGGATCAATACCTAACCACTCCAAACAGATACAGTCAGTTATCATTTCATTTCATAGAGAAAATTAATGCAAACAAGAAATAGAGTATTCAGACTGATGTACAGCAATAACTTGCAAAGAATCAGTAAAACTTGGGATTGTATCTTAAGAACTTTGTAATTCACATGCAATGCCTTTACCACCTCAACCACAAATGGACCACGTTCTCCTGATTTGGATTTGTTTCTACAATGATTTTTATTACTCAATTCCTCAAACAGAAACCACTGATTGGGGGGGGGGGTGAGGAAAAAAAAAAAAAAATCCATTCAAGCTATTCATTTTGGATTGGAAAAATTTACCTACATAATGGAGAGCAAGACCTTTTATATTTGCATCTGTTTCTCAATTTATAACTTCTGTTAGAGTGCACAGATACAACACCCTGATCTTATGCAAAAGTGCTGATCTATACATAAATATTTCCATCATTTATTCATGTGTACCATGCTTATAAATAATCAGAAAATATCCATTCTGCAGGAAAGCTGCATTCTGGATGAGAATTTCTTAAATATCTATAGTGAGAGTAAATTTTACAAGTACATTAACAAGCGTAATAGTTATCCATTGCAAGATAAAAGACCTGACTTACTGATAAAAGACCAAGTTGCCATCAACCAAACTCAATAAAATGGAAATTGCAATTGAACTACAATGATGGAAATTTCTGCCATCAGCAGTCGACAGGTTAATAAATAATAAACTGGGTGAAGAGAGCGTAAAATATTTGTCGGAAAGAGTTACATAAAAAAGAGAATTGACTCCAAATGGCAAAAACCACATGAAAATTAAAATCAGGTGAGAAATGTGATTAGCATGATACCTGTTAATTAAAAGGAAATATTTTTCAGCTTCGTGCAGCCAATACACACAGCACACAGATAGATAGCCCGACAGAACCACTTAAAAACTGGAGAAACCTATATTGAGATTTTTGGTGGATTGTTTCTTACAGTGCAGAAAAGTAGGCAATCTTGACTTGTAAAGGAGAGAGAGATGAAGGGAAAGAGAAGTGGATCCACACCAAGTGATTCATTTCAAGATTCAAATCAATGTCATCTAGAGACAAGGTCATTCATTAGGGAATAGGAATACTTTTCACTGACCAACCATCCTGACGGACAAGTGTCTAATAGAGATGTGTGGACATATCCATAAATAAAAAAATTCAAAAAATTTATGAAGCTTGATCTTAAACTTATAATTGGGTTCTCATGAAAATTTATAAAATATTCATAATATAAAACCTGGCATTAAACAGGGTAAAAAGCTCGTTTAGGTCTCAAGAAAAGAAATTCTCAAGTAATCCAGGGTATCCATTAAATCTATTTTATTAGACTATCCAGGGACACACTGTATTTGGGTGCCTAAATGACCAAGTCATTCAGAAATTCCCCTTCATCTGTCGACATTGTGCAAAGCCTTTTCTGGCTCATACCACCACACATTGCATAACCACCCTTGCCCTTTAGCCATCCTGTTTTTATTCTGTTTCAGTAGCTTTACCCAAGAAACTCTCGGATCCCCACCCCCGTGCAATGCACTGGCTGCACCCTTCCCCCACAGGCCCCGAATACAAGTGGGAATCAAATGCAGCCGTTTCTGATATTTGCAGTCCACTTGGATTAAGTTTAATTAAAATGTAACCCTAAACAAAAGCTTTTCAGAGTCAGAGTAAAACTCCTTCAGTAAAAATAGATTCCTTGTTGAATGAGAGAAAAATTGCTGAGTGAACAGAGTCTTGAGGAGGAGGAGTCAGTGCAATATTTTTAGACACAGATCTTTCGAGAAGACTTTCCCATTCAATTACCTTTTTTGGGGAGCCTTTGCCTCGGCAACAGTTCATTCCAAGTAAATCAGACTTAAAGACTTGGAAGGAACTAATTGCTACACGACTTAGAATATAAATAAATACAACCGGTCTGGTTAGTCACTCAATACAAACAGATACCTGACCAACATACTTCGGTAGCATGTCATGTTGGGGTTGATCAATGAAAAATTTGAAACGTGACTGATCAATGAATGTTACTTTTCTCAGGCCATGATCACTTAAAAAAGATGCAAAAGTATGATCTTGCACAGCTAATTGACCCCTCCCCAAGAAAAGTGATACATTTATACAAGGCCAACTGGACCTACTTCAAAATTGGAGAAAACTAAGTTGACAGTTTTCTAAGATGGTTTCTAATATTGCTGCTATCAATACTACTAGCACATAAACAACAATCAATATAGGGTTGAGAGAGATCAGGTAAGAGTGAAAGGCTGGTTTATGGGTCAATTTAATATCATGCCAAGCCAGAGTTCTCATAACTCAGTGAGAGCAGCTGATGTATTTACCCAGGTGTCCCCAAGGCAAAATGGATGCAAATTTGAGTGTCATCCTTCATTTTCCAATCTACCCTGTTTACTAACTGCCGAGTACGTTGCAATAAGAAGCAACCAAAACAATCAAGAAACAACTTTGCATGAAAACCAGATGCTTAACGTAGAATGCATCATCCGAAATCTAAGATAGCCATAATTTAAAAAAAACAACATAACTTAAAAAACAATCTTGTGTGGTTTTATTTAATAGATTGCATTGAATATCAAATTTTTCAAGAAGGAATATCCGTACTATAGTGAGTCATTCTGTACTAATTGAATCTTGAGGTTCAAATTATACACAGCACTACAGTGAATCGCACACAGATTGAAGCCGTACCATGTGAGATATTGTTGTATTTCACAAATTATGGAGCAGTGTATCACCCAGCCTATGCATCCATTCATGAAGTGACAGCTGATAATTTTAAAGGTTGTCATTTAAAGAAAATAAAATTACTGACAAAAAGAATTATATGGCACGTGTATGATAGGTTGGCTATCCCTGCTCTGGACAAAATATAATTTTTAGAGAGGAAATCATGCAATTTATTCACAGTGAAAGAATCTTTCATGGAGAGTCTGAAATCTTTCATAAGTGGTTCCCAACCAAGGTGTCACATCCCCATCCCGTAGGGGGCTTGAGTAATTTCAAGAGGGGGCATAAGCCCTCAGGGGGAGGAAAAAAAAAAAAAAAAAAAAAAAAAAAAAATTCCTCTAATTATTTTCTTAACAAGTGTTTACATAATTTCATGATGTATTTATGAAAATTTATTCTTTCCAGATTTGCAGTACCTACTTTAACTAATCATCAAGTTGAAAATATGATGGGGGGGGGGGGATGTCCAACTACCGGGGGGGGGGGGGGTTAGAAAGGTTAAGGCCCACTTGATCAAACTCAGCTTTATGATATAACAGAGATGTTTGCAAGGTGATCAGATGATGCCTGGACGCAATGATTATGTCTGACAATTTGGCCAGAAAGCCAAATATGGAATCAGAATAGAACCAATTAGAAAAACTGCAGCTGTTGCCGATTCTGAACCACTCAAAGATTATTCCCACTTCAACCTGTCACTTTTGCAGGGAGAGTTTCAAGAAGAGCTTTTCTAATAAGTAGGTAATTTAACACCAAGTGTAGACGAAACCAATTCAACTTGTTCAGCAAAAAAGTGGATCTGACTCCTAATTTGTCTCACTAGAATCAGTAAAACTTGCATTTCTTCAGACGAACCAGATTATGTTCCCTGTGAAAAAGGCTTCCTTGCCAATGTGTGTCTATGTTCTGAGGGGTACTTGTACCATCAAGTTGGCCAACAGTGAAAAGATTATTTGAGTGCATGCTCAAACAATTACAGAACTTTTACAAGTGAGAGAGAGAGAGAGAGAGAGAAAAAGAAAAAAACAGAGGCACCTTGAGAACCCAGCAAACAGTCCACCCTCCCCCTAAGTCAAAAAGGAAGTAATATCTTGACATTAGGAATCCTGGCTAGAAAAGCTACCAAAAACCTCATTTTTTCTCACCATTAGATACAGCAGTGAGCGTGAAAAGTACCAAATGGATTTCAAAAAGCTTCTTTCTAAAATGAATATATAATCGAAATGACAGACTTCAATGTTCAATCTTGTTTTTTTCCTTTTTAATCTTTTGTCCAAATTCTCTCAATTGTGATGCTGAATGAGAATTTTAGAATAAAATGAAAACCTTTTGAAATGTATCAAATACATTTTGAACTTACTGCATATCCTGAATACTAAAGACCATAAGAAAATATTGGGTTTTAGTTTTTAATTAATTTTCCTTCTTTTATGTGAGTTCATAGACCCAAGCCATAATAATCCCTACCCACAATTCCATGTTCTAGCATTGCAGAACTCCATTCATAATGACAATTCTATAGGGTTCAATTAGATCAAATGCCAAAAGATTCAAACAAAATTACCTTTTAAAAACTATTTCATTTAGGAACTGAATTAGGTAAAGGTCTTTTTTGATATTATCTGCTGCCAAACAATAACAAACTTCAATCTAAACATCTTCACATCATTTCAAATATTTATCACTATTTTTTTCGGAAAAAAAAAAAAAAAAAAAAAAAAAAAAAATTCGTAGTCTGGTGAGTTGACCAACTGTATGTTGTGTCAGGTAATCAATAAATAAGTGACTGTCCTTGCCTCTTGTGGGATGGAGAAAAAAAAAAAAAAAAAAAAAAAAAGGAATTGCTTGGGATAATCTGCTAAATCAAACTTTAACCTCAAATAATCTGATACTTAACCATCAGCACTCTGATGACCAAATGATAGTGTGTTTAGATTTCAAGGTTGTGTTGTGTTGATTTCGGTCACACGTGAACAGATAAACAAGTTACAAGCTTTCAGTTACTGAGTGCACAAAATCTTGGCATCCTTGGAAAAAAAAAAAAAAAAATGCTTAGCACTGAAGTGGAGCTGTGATTATAAAATTAATGGGTTATATACCTTTTTTTTCTAATCATCATGAATTCATTTTTTCCAAAAATTGGAACCGCAAACCCACAAAACATGAGAATATATTAGCCAAATCTTGTGAAAGATCTCAGCCCTTGCTCTTTTCTCAGCGATGGAGACAGAGTGAAGAAAATACATAATAAAAGACTAAAAGTCTAGTCTATTCCATCCCACTGACCCGACTTCTAAGATTTGTTATCATGACAGATCTAAGCCAAGTCCTGTAAGACACGGGTAGCCAAGCTTTTTTGGCTTACCACCGCCCACTTCGATAAATTTCAAAGTGACTAAAACATGCTACTGACCACCTAAGATAAAACCTGAAAATATTTTCAGAGCATAGCAAAACTAACTACAACATACTAGTAGGGTTATTGCCTATATATATATATATATATATATATATATATATATATATATATATATACACACACACACACACGCACATATATATATATAAAAAAAAAGAGAGACACACACACAGATAGTGAGACAGAGAAAGAGGGAGATTAGCCAGACCATGCTGTTTGTCATAAAGAAAGAAAGAAAGAAAAAAAAAAAGAAAAGAAAAAGGAAGCTAATCCAGATGGATGAGAGGGCGTGGCTAAAAGGATAATCCATTTAACCTTTTGCTTATCAAAACTAACATTTCATAGTTTTCTTTTTTAATGAAAATTAATCCGTGTGTTTTTGTTGGCTTGGATTAAATATCACCATGTGTTCATGAAGCATCAATTTAGATCATAAAAAACTCATTTAGAAAAAAAAAAAATACCTTCATTTCTTTCAAGAACTACCAATCACTGTAGCCCACTGGTAGAGTGTTTGCCTCTGGTGGGTCATAGTTCAATCAATCAATCAGAGACATGTCAAATGCTTTAAAAATGTTATTAAACGTTAAAGCAAGAAGCACTAAATTGAGGAATCTCACTGAGGCTAAAGGATTACAGTCAAAATCATATTGGATACACCGGTTCTCATAAGATTACTGAAGTTAAACAACATTGAACTGGGTCAGTACCTATGTGGGTGACCATTAGGGAATACCAAATACTGCAAACAAACCAAAGCATTGCCAGGCCTGGCTAGCTTGAAGGGGGGTCTCCCATGTATACCCAGCGACACCCTTGATGAGGGTACAAGTGGAGAATGATGATACGTACAAAAAATTGAGTTGGAAGTCCAGGTTAGGCTTAGTTAAACAACCATTTTGGTGAAATGAATCTAGCTTGAGAGAGCATCTTGATGCTTTTTTAAGTTTCAATAAATTTGTTGATGTTTAAAAATCTTTTTGATATGAAACCCGACTTTTAAAAAAACCTGAAGCTTTAAAGCTAGGAATTTTTTTTCACAATAAACTGGCCAACATCATCATAGCTATATATAAACCGATAATCATTCAGTCTTGAGAGATGATGATGATGGCAAAGGTATATGCTTTCTAGTATTAGATACGTATTGCAGGGGGAGGGAACAACTCAAGTTTTAAAAGGAAAACAATATTTCAATTGCAAAATAGCAATCATAATAGTTTATTTGTTCACTGCATGTAGACATATGACAATTATTTTTAGATATATATGCGTAGGGGAAAATTGATCTAACCTGATCTGATAAAAAGAACCCCCCCCCCCCCCAGACCAACTAATGATGCAAATCTGATGAGACTTTCAATGCTTGAGAGAGAAAAAAATCTAAAAATAAAAGAGAAAAAACAGGTCTAGCTAATCATTCAATAGAAATATAGTTTAGTGACTAACATCTTGTTGTGCTGGGGTTGATGAATTAAAAAATTAGAAAAAAAGGGTTCAATAAGTTACTTCTCTTGCCTTTTGTTACGTCACTAAAATACCTGAATTCCAAAAACAAGTGCAAATACTGCTGGTGACAAACTAAGGGAGCAATTTAATTTAGCATAACATTACATTGTAAACTGGACTTTTCTTCTGATAAAAAATGTTTTTTCTAGACAAGGGTTAATTGTTCAAAATTTCAGCCTTCTAACTATCTTAATGTGGCCTGCACTCGTCATACATAAATAGCCAGCAAGCCAGGCGGAATTACTTAAAAACTGAAGAAATCCAACAATTGATCAGCTCGTGCTAACTGAATTAGAGGCAAGAAAAGAAGTGGTTTGAACAAATTTAGCCGTAGTTAAATAAATACAAACAATCTTTTCATTTGTCACAATCTTCAGTATATGCAAATTGAGGAATGTCTAAGTATACAGTTCACCTACCTGTTATATTCACCTGAGTGTGAGTGTGTGTGTGTGTGTGTGGTGTTGGTGATGTCAGGGAAACACAGGTGAATACTGAATGTCCTCAAGGAGGAGGAAATCATTCTCACTTAAAAGGGGTTTGAAAAGTAGTTCATCTAAATCAGTATGTCTGATCCTTCTTTGCGTGAAGAACCCTTTCTATAACTTCAGTTCAACAAAAATAGACAAAGAATTTCAACTATCAAAATGTGTAGTCGTTAATGCTAGAATTTATTCCATACAACCAAGAAATTTCCTCCCATGTTAATTACTGATCTAAATAGAAAAGGAAGTGTATTTGAACAGGTTTCCAGGCAGTGGAAAATGGTCTGGGTTTCACTAATTTTACAAAAAAGTGATTTTAATGCACGCACATACACACACACAAAAAAAAAGAAAAAAAAAAAAAAAAAAAGATCCCCCCCAATATAGATGTTAGCAGAAAAAATGGCGGAAAAACTCAATGTTGCCAATATTTTTGCACTAAATAGTTGAAATGTATAAGCACTTCTGCAGTAATCTAGTGATTTTGGCACCACCAAATCTTTATTAGTCAAAGACAGAGATTCAACATCCATGAACAACTGTCACTACCTGCTTCCAGAAATTTCAAAATTTTGTCTATGCAAACAGGTGAGCTCTCACTGAATATTTGCACATTAAACAAACACATTGTTGAAATAAAAGAGCACTGAATTTGAATTACCCCATACCATTAGAGATAGAGTTACTTTCTTCATTCCTCAACAACACTCGCTCAGGATTGATGCCTTTTTTTGCTTAATGAAAACTGTTGTACATCTGGTTTCCTCTAGAACCAACAATTGGACCCTCTGGTCTGGCCAATCAAAACAAGTCATCCTGAATCCCACAGCATCAGGAAATTGACATTCTACGAGTTCCAAATTCGAGAAAAGTCACCAGTTTTAAAAAAGCAAAGCTGAACTTGTACAAGGCATTGTGGCTTTGAATAGTGATGGAAGCATCATTTAATATCAGTTATTGGAAGCAGAGATATTTCAAGAGAGTTACAGCCCTTCTGAAGGCTATCATTGTAGTGCTGTAACCTCAGTCACAGGAATGGAATGTTCCATCATTGACATACAAAGCCTTAAAAAAATCTTTTCAAAATAAAAGTAATAATAATAATAATGATTATATAAGAGGAATAAATCCAAATCTCTTGCGAAATTTGCGCATCTCAATGTAATGTCTACAAGCAGAAGAGATATCTGAATGCATTACTTCATCTCCACGCAGCATAGAGAGAGAGAGACGCCAATTAAAATTTAAGCTATTGATGTTTAATCTATCCTTCATTAATCAAGGAGGAAGCGGAGGCGGGGGCCAATATTAGCCAAGGTCATTGTATGGAGATCAAGAGTTGTTATTCATAAGTAGAACCAAATGAACTTTGAGTGCAAGTCATTGCCCACATTGGACAGAATATGAATCCATGGTTCCGCAGGTGAGAGAGAGAGAGAGAGAGATTCAACTCTGGTGCTTGAAAAAATATACTTAGAAGAGTTTGTGGCATTAAAATTTGCATCATTACACACTTAACATGTTCCAATTGCGTGGGTTCATGCCTTGAGTTTCCTCTACTAAATGATACTCAATTTCAATCTTAGTTCCGTTTGCCCATAAAAAAAAAGACAATATTTCCAGTTTGAACCCTTCTTTCTGTTGAACAAGAAATTGAGAGTTTCAGGAGGCACCCACTAAAAAGTTCAAGTGCCATTAATGCCAGATCTCCCCCCCCTTCTCACTGAATTTCACGTAAATCTATCTGAGACTAGTTGAGAAACAATTCAGGGACAGACCGACAGAGCTTCTTATAGAGAAGCAAGAATGCCTCTAAAAACAGGTACGGAATGAGAGGAAGGAAAATATCTCTTTTTCTATCAGAAATTTACTTCCAATACTTTCCTATGAAACTATGTAACCCAGTTTCTAGTCTCATCAGTGGTACAAGCAAAACAAAGATTATAACCGAATGAAGTGAAAAATGATTAAAAAAAACAAAACAAAAACAACACACTAGCAGTATTGAAAGTGTAAAACAATGAAAATAAATATTTCTGCTCATTATGGATTCTTGAAATGAAATGGATGAAAGAAAAAAAAAAAAAAGAAAAAAAAAAAGAAAAAGAAAAAGAAAAAAAGAAAAAGAAAAAAAAGAAAAAAAAGAAAAAGAAAAGGAAAAAAGGCCATTCACTTGGTATTTAATAACGAAATTTTTTCCTTCAAAAAATTAAGACACTTCTTAATATGAGAGAGAAGAAGATTGAAACTTCAAATTGTCTTTACACTTTGTTGTATTATGTGTATACATATAAAATAGACTTACCAGTAAAACTTCACAAGACTGGAACTTTGTTTAATCCAGTGTTTTTCAGATTTTGAAACTGGAAAATGAAAGTAAAAATCAGTTAGACAGTGTAAAAATGTTTTTCATTCAAGCATATCAGAAAAAAGAAAACAAAAAACAATTAGATCGTTAACTATAGACAATCATATTGTGAAATAGCACCATCAATGCCCTTTATGAGAAGGTTTTTTACCGTCTGGAGTTGAAATAGAGTCAGGTTAAGAGTAAATCTAAGATAGGGGAAAGTGAAATTGAGTAAACTCTTGTAACATCAATATTCAATGACACGCATTTTAATGGAATGTTTGTTTCTATATTTGCACAAGACTTTATTACTACAACCATGTACATTGATTTGTAACCTGGTAGGTAAAGTATTAGACTGCGAATCGGTAATAGAAAGTCATTTTTGTTTGTAATTTTTGGTTCCAAATTATCAATCCACTTCATACTGAATCCACCAGTTTTAATGATGGATTTGCTAAGAAAGCACTTCTGAATATCCGGTAGCGCTGTAATAACTGGAATCTATTCTATTAGGGCAAAGAGCAACAGCAGCCAAAATGTTCTCCATTTATGAAAAAAACAAAAAACAAAAAAAAAGTTTTGTATTTTGTATCAATATTGACGATTTGGTTGATATCAACTTCATTACACCTAACAACTACAGCATTAATGCATGACTTGGGAGAGAGGGAGAGAGATGGGGGAGGGAGGAAGGGAGAGAGATGGGGGAGGGAGGAAGGGAGAGAGACGGGGGAGGAAGGGAAGGAGTGTCCATGTTTAGTAGAATAGCCATTTTGAAAATTTTGTTGGGGAAGATCAATACAAAAAATATCCAACTCCCAATTGTAAATGAAAATCCTTGTCTCGTTCCATTTGATGGAAGCCTCTCAACAGTAGTGGATTTATAAGACAAGGCCAGAGAGACAGAAGCGAAAATTAGAGTGTAGAAGATAGGCCATAGAAAACATTCTGACCTAAAGTAGGGCTTGAGGATAGCCCCCCCCCCAGCCTTGACCTTTAATTACAAGGTTAGGAGTACAATCATTAATAAGAAAGGCTGACTGAAACCCTACAACCCATTTACTTCAACTAAGCTCAACATATTTCAGCTCACAATGTAGGGACAGAAAGAAAACATTGGAAAAACTCGAAGATTGAATAAGGAACCATATCTTTCCAAATAGTACAGCCCTTCACTAGGTATAAGTATTAAAATGCCAAGAATGTCAAGTATTAAGCAATGTTACAGACAAAATAGTCAAACTGAATCACTTCCCAAGATGGGGACACAAAACAGATATCCTTTGAGAGGGGAACGGGTGAAAGGGACATTCTAGGGAGAGTTTGAGCAGGCTTATCTAATAATTGGAACCAATTTTCTGAAAATACAGGCATTGAACAACAAATTCAGGAACGTGAATTCGCATAACCACCTGCTGTCTTGAATGCAATCTCTAGTTCTGATTACCGCAACTGACAAGCTGACATACCAAAACACTCACATCACCTCATTTCTTCCCTCTCCTACATGTCAGCGTTTCTTAGAGTAATCTCCCTAGCTAGATCTTCACAAAGGAAAAGATAACATTATTTCAAGATATTTCTCAAGTAACAATCCAGAAAAATGAAATTATTCCTTGAATGCAATGGACAATCATTGAGACCTTGTCCTGGTGTAATGGTCAACAAGAAGCCAGTTTTGCTGATCAATGCTACTGGTTAGTGAATTTGATCCTTACCTGGTGCCCCATACTTCAAGCCTTTTGCCAAAAGTAAGCAAACCTTAGAAAATAATATATTAGTTCTTTTGAATCATTTCCTCATTATGACATTAGGATTAAAATCTTTTTCTAACTTGAACTTGAATCATAACAAAAAATATAACAGATGAACTTGAAACGAGAGAGAGAGAGAAAGGGGGGAGGGAATGTACGAGAGAGAGAGAGAGAGAGAGAGAGAGAGGGAGGGAGGGAATGTACGAGAGAGAGAGAGAGAAAGGGAGGGAGGGAATGTACGAGAGAGAGAGAGAGAGAGAAAGGGAGGGAGGGAATGTACGAGAGAGAGAGAGAGGGAGGGAGGGAGGGAATGTACGAGAGAGAGAGAGAGAGAGAGAGAAAGGGAGGGAGGGAATGTACGAGAGAGAGAGAGAGAGAGAGAAAGGGAGGGAGGGAATGTACGAGAGAGAGAGAGAGAAAGGGAGGGAGGGAATGTACGAGAGAGAGAGAGAGAAAGGGAGGGAGGGAATGTACGAGAGAGAGAGAGAGAGAAAGGGAGGGAGGGAATGTACGAGAGAGAGAGAGAGAAAGGGAGGGAGGGAATGTACGAGAGAGAGAGAGAGAAAGGGAGGGAGGGAATGTACGAGAGAGAGAGAGAGAAAGGGAGGGAGGGAATGTACGAGAGAGAGAGAGAGAAAGGGAGGGAGGGAGGGAATGTACGAGAGAGAGAGAGAGAGAAAGGGAGGGAGGGAGGGAATGTACGAGAGAGAAAGTGTGTACAAGAGAAAGAGAATGAGGGATGGAATGTTCGAGAGGAAGAGAATGAGGGAGGGAATGTATGAGTGAGAGAGAGAGGGGGGGATGAGTGAAGTACAAGAGAGAGAAGATAGGTTCCTTGCACTTGAGTGACAACTAACTCTATTTTCTAAATATCATTAAGCTAATAATTCATCCGATTCCTCATTTCTCTTGTTTTCTAGAATTGGAGCCAGGAGAGTAAGGGGATGCTAAACAAGTAAAAGGAAGAGCTGGGGGTATGAGAGGGTAGGGATAGGTGTGTGTTTATTACAGCCATTACCACTTATTATGACATTGCTGCTGCTGCTGCAGTAGCAGTAGCCATCTACTACAAAGATGCTGAACAAAGATACACAAAAATGCATCTTCCCCCCTTGCCACTACTATCAATATTGATAAACTACTCTCACGCAGCTAATATATTGGAGATAACTAGAAGGACAGGTAGTCGAGATGACAAACCCTATCTTACCGACCACTGAATGATACTTTGTTACTTGACACAGTTGCTCCACCCTTTAGGAAAGAAAAAAAAAGGGAAACCCAAAGTTAGAACTAATTAGTATTCTTTGGGAAATTATGAATCACCACTGCCCATATATTCCGCTTTTTACCTCGTGAATCAAGCCAGGGTGGTGGTGGTGGTGAAATTAGGTTACCTTGATGAAAATACTACCAGTTGGTTTCAATCATAATTTTTATATATAATACATAAAAAAAATTTAAAAAATGGTTTGGTAAGTCATTTGATAAAGTAACCAATGGACGAGTCACTTTTCTTGCCCTTTTTGAGCAATGATCATTAAAAAGTACAAATATATATATATATATATATATATATATATATATATATATATATATATAAAAGCATGAATAATGCTGGACACAAACTAAAGGAACAGTCTGGCGTAAACTTTGATTGTAAATTGATACACACACCCCGCGACATATTTGGGGTGAATTAGAGGAAGGGGAGAAAAAAAAAAAATCCCTACTCTTCAAGGAGAGTGTATGTGCAAAATATCGTGTTTCTCTGAACAGTTTGGGCTTGGGAAAGTCTGTACGAATAGATAGATATAAATGTCAGAACACATGAATAACCTAAACTGAACAACCAACACTGATTAAACCAGTCTGATGTGGGTAGCTGTGATTCGTAAAAGCAGCTCCTTCTTGTTATTCATAGTAAGTCGAAAATTTCAATTCATAATTTTCTGTATGCATGTAACTCACCTGTCATACACCCAATGAAATATTCAACAAAAGGAGGAACCCATTTGTATATTTTCATAATTTCAAGCATTTTTCATCCAAAATCATTTATCAAGATAGAGAATTACATTTTATGATTTTATCATTTTTATTAGACAAATTATTGTAAACTATCATCAATTTTTGACAATCATTCTCCTCCGTCTTTATCTTTTTTAGTTAGCTTTTCTATCACAACTTGACTGGGCCTTCCATAAATGGCAGGGAGCAAAGATGTAGAGTTCCCATAGCTCAGGCAGTAGGAGCAGCTGGGCATCTACCAGGCTCCCTTAAGGAAAAGGGATGAGAGTTTGAATCTCACAGGGAACTTCATGCTGTCTAATCACTACCATAGATCAACAATTCAAGTTGAGTTGTGATAAAGACGTAACTGAAAAAATAGAAATCTAAAATTAATAACTAGGGTAGTGCTTGTTCCTAAAGTGTATGTGTGTGGCAAAGCCTGCCATAATTGTCATATGAAACTAAGGCTTGGATGTATTTCAATTACATCTCTTCAGTCTTGCCAATTTAAATGATTTATAATCCTAATTCAGTTGATTCAAAAGAGTGGAACTAAATAGGAATAACTCATAAAAACTAAAAAGAAAGATTTTTCTTTCATTTTTATTAGATTCCATAAAAAATGCTGATCTGAACAACTTCAAACTCAGCACAGCACTACCTTGGTGGTAACACACACACACAGGAAATGTCTACTTAATACAATGGCTAGTTGTTGAGTAATTGAGGTACATGTGCACATTGACTTCTGCAATTGTAGCAAGATAGTTTACATTTTAATGCACTCATAAAATTGTAGTCACATACACTCAAGTTCAAACTTCTAGAAAAAGTTTTTGACACTCAATTCGCACATAGAGAAGGTTTTGTTGCCAGCAAATCTTTTGATTTCTGCAAATAGGTATTTATAATGTACCAGTGTATTCAGAAAATGACCATAGTTTTTATTTTCAATTCTGTCAAGGCCAATAGCTGTTTTCATGAATTGTCCCCTTTCCCCCATCTATACAATCTGACTGACATACTGGATGCTTAAAATTTCAACACTGAATTGTCAATGTATCCCTGATCCATTGAAGTGTACATCAAAGTTCAAATTGTAGCCATTCCACTTGATTTCCTTCCGTGAAACAGAAAACAAACAGCCTACTGATTACTAAGTGTTTTGATGGAGAAAAAAAAAAGACAAGATACAATACATGGCAGCAACCCCAGTCCCCTCATCAGAAAAAAAAAAAAAGGTAAGTGATGCTCATGATTTCTCTTCGTCTAGGATCAGAGACTGAAGAGTTAAGATGCATAACATCAAAGACAGATCTTCGGGCAGGTAGAGTCAGTCTAAAGGAAATGGCTACTCAAGTGATATTTTGGCCTTTTGCTCATTACATGATCAAAGAGAGGAGAGCGAGAAGAAGAGAGAGAGAGAGAGAGAGAGATGGGGAAGAGGAAGAGAGAGGAAAAAAAAAAAGGGTAATAATTTATGCCTGTAAAATAACAGCTGCCTTGCCATGCAAACCAATTGATTTGAAAACACTCCTTGGCTTTTGTTGAGAGAAGATTCATGAATATTCAATTTGAGGCCCAGAGCAACAAGAATTTACTTGCATTAAATTCAAATCATTTGGAGAGAAAAACTTTTAAAAGAATAAGAAAAAAAAAGAAATCTTTATTCCACCAATTAATCAGAACAGAATCCTAGCTGGGTTGGTGATGATCAATGTTCTCATCCATTTATGAATAAAACCAACTTTCATAATTTGAATTTTTAAAAAAAGAAAAAGGAAAGAAAAATTAAGTAGAGATATCACTTCTTCCTGACACCCATTCTTGTGCATTCAGAGATTTTAAAATAATACAAATGGACGTTTTCTGATCAGTGGTTAGAAGGAATGGAAAAGAAAAAAAGAAAGAAAAAGAAAGATGAAAGTTCTTGGAGGGACAAATCAAGTTGCACATGGAACATAGAATGGCAAACTGAAGTATTCCTACTAGTGAGAGTTTATTCACCAAACACAAAATGAGAGCAGGAAAATAAATTTGTAAAATCTTCAATACCCATAGGTCACAAAAATTAATGAGAAGAAAGTATTGTAAAATTCTTGCCTGTAAATCTTGTTCAATGTAAACATGATTGATATATATTGATTTAAGATCAAAATAGATGGGAAGCATTATATCAAGTGCATAAAAATGATAGCATAACTGACTTTTAGCTTAGAAGTGAGGGTCGTAATATATTTGAGACCGCATCGTATTCCAGTAAATACAGTTATTACGGATTAATTATGTGAGAGGAAGAATCCAAGGTCAAGAAATTCTGAGCATTTATTCATATGAATAGAAAGGACAGTCAATACACCCACCCTATTGAAGATGGGAAGTTTTTCCTGTTCACACAAGGCTGAATAAATATTCCCTCATAATCATCACAAGGGCTAAAAAGTTTCAAGAACACAAGTTAAAATATTAAGGATTTTCATGTCACTGATTCAAGAACTTGATTTCCAAAGTGTGATCGGCAGTTTTTCATCTCTAATGATCTTAGACTCATTCACTTGGCAACAAAGTCTCAAGTGATCAAATCTAAGACTTACCAAAATAAAATTCAAGCAGTTGTATACATATTATACATATATATCAGATAATCACCATGAAAAAAATTCATGAATAAATTTGAATTTCCAAGTGATTTTTATTGGAAGAAAAACTAATGAAGTTGTTTCAGTGAAAGAGATTTTTTTTTCTCCAAAGGAGATATTTTTATCAGCAAAATTGTTATCTTTAAATAGAAATATCTAATGTTATGGAAAGGGAAAGAGAAAATTCATAATCATATAAGGAGAACTTTGATATTGTTCTTACTATGTTTTGTAATCAGACTTGTAAAGAAATTCCCCAACCCAGGGCACA
This sequence comes from Thysanoteuthis rhombus, assembly GCA_963457665.1. Lineage (NCBI taxonomy): Eukaryota > Metazoa > Mollusca > Cephalopoda > Oegopsida > Thysanoteuthidae > Thysanoteuthis > Thysanoteuthis major. The sequence continues at coordinate 1,590,178 of OY735228.1, read as the reverse complement.
AAGCTTTTTATCACAACTGACCCTTAACCTAAGCCTCAAAGTCATCTTTTGGATCGAAGGTGCAACAGATCAGTGTCAAAAGAAAATATTACTCAGTCCTATTTTTCCACCTATTCTTGTGTAAGAGAGAAGAGAGATTTGAAAATGTTTCCCTATCACATCTGATGAGAGAGAGAAAAAACAAAAAACAGTATCTTTTGATAAGAGCAGAGGGGCATTATGGTTACCGATATGGAATTGAGAGACTAAGTTAAAGTTTCAGCTGAGGCAGCTTACATTTGCAGTACACCCAGGAAAGGTATGAATCCATTTTTCCAAGCTTCAAGTAAATAGCAGGGCAGTTGGAATCCTTTAGCCCAAAAAGTTGTCGATCTTGGGTGTAGTGCTCACAACGTAAAGGCAATATGTGACAAAAGAGAAAAAAAGAAAGAAAGAAAGGGAATGACACGAAAACCTTGCAAAAAAATTAATTCAATCCCCATCAAGTCTGAAGTAAAACTAAGAAGAAGACCGGAGAAAAGTAATGTGTCCACAATACAGAACTGGATTTACAGATGAAAATTAAAAGAAAAAAATTAAAACAGTGTGAAGTAATAAGTAGCAGGAGAACATTCTCATGCAAAGCACACCCAGAATATAAATAATCTACCAAAGATCAGCTAATCATTGGATTTCAATCAAATTTTCAATACTGATCCATTCATCAATGAATTCATTCATGATGAATTATATAATATCTCTAGGATGCAATAATATTTACATTTCTAGATAAATCTCTGCAGAAATGAAATCAGTAGAAATACTATTCAAAACTTCAACTTGAAATTTAGAAAACAATCTGAGAATAAAGTCTGCAATAAAATCAAAATTGTTCTGTTTGGATGGTCTCAGTTTTTAAAAAATTAAAGTATTAACTTTTCAATTGGTGGGGGGAATATTCAAAGAAAAATTATTTTCTATGATCTATTTTTGAAAATATAATTAAATTATCAAATTTTTTGTAATAGTTTTGAAATTCACTATGGTACTCCTCAGAAATTTCTGAAAACTTATTAAATAAAACTGAGTTTTAATAATAGAGGAATATAAAGTAGGGAAGAGGAAGGAACAAGAAGTGGTGGGAGGTTTTAGTAAGTCAGCCTGTTAGTCAGTGATTGTCATCTCTACTAGAGATACACATCTAAAAATAGATTGACAAGGGGCCAGTGTCGAAACCAAATACCTCCAGAGCAAAAGAGAGTGGTAAGGATGGGAAAATTAAACTGGCAACAAACCTTGAACTTATTGTAGAATAATGGTAAAAGAATTAAAACCATTTCAAAACAATTTTTAGTTCAAGATCACATAGGCTACATGTATTGAGCACTTATTAAGGACCTAACTCACTACAGTAATAATGGTAAGTGAGAAAGTTTCTGTACTCGTCCTCAGTTCTATGTGGCACAAAAATGTTTTCTGATGTCAATCGAATTAAAGATAGGTTGACATTATAGTGAAAAATCTTGATAATCCGAACAAGATGGGCAGAGAGTAAGTAATTGATTGTTTGGATAAATGATCTAATCATAAAGAACACAACGTTGAAATCATGTTCAGATAATCATAGTTTCTCTGTAATTGGGAAAGTTTGAGAAACTAAAATGTCTCTTGTGTACTTTGCAGAAATGAATTGCTTTAATGATGCATCTACTAAAACTTATAAGATCTTGAGGGAGGGGAAGAAACAACAACAACAACAAACACCCTCACAGATCTTTCGTCTAAAAAAACACCAGATTGGGATATAGATAATCGAAAATGAACACTGGAGAAACAAACTAAAACCCTGATGGTGCCTTGTGGTGTACTCATGCAAATGTTTGAGATAGACCCAAATAAGTGACCAGGAGGTTTGAGACACACACACACACAGATGAGCAGAGAGAGAAAAATCTGAAGCTGATTTGGCTAGTTCCGAAGACCCCCCCCCCAATGCAATCAAAAAGCTAAAAACTTCAGGGCTCAGAAATAAAACTTAGATAAAGCCCTGGGGAAACAAAGAAAAGACCTAATAAAGAGACTGTGTGGGTGGTCAAGCCGATGACTTCGGAAAATGTGAGTAGAGTTCAAACTCTGGCTGAGGGAGTGTGTTCACGTTGTACTAAAGCCCTTGGGATAGGCACGAATTTGTCTCTTCTCCTAGCAATGGGTAAAATATGCAGGGTGAAGTGAATGACAAAACTTTGGGTGTTTGTCACCTTTAAGTCTATTTAACAAATCGCAATCGGGCCAAGTAAGTAGTAACGTGACGTAGGGCCTAAGGGCACTACCTACTTACTCTACGATGCTAACCAATAGAGTGGTTACTCACCAGACAGAAATGGTTGTAGACATCATGTGTGCGTGTGTCTTTGTTTGAGAGAGAGAAAGAGAGAAAAAAAAAAAGAGAAAGAGACACACACACACACAGTGAAACAGAGAAAGAAAGAAAGTCTAGTTTTAATAGCACTACAAATTGAAATGTTATCCCAAAATGCCAAATCGGAAGTACACATCGTAGTTTGAGAAATATGACAAAACATTTCAGTTGTTAGTAGTTTGAACCTCATGGCTGTGTTGTAAGAGTAAAATGTTAAATAAAAACTTATTGTATACAAAACTAACTTTTTATTACAATAATTTACAATATTCAAAGGTGTAGGAAGTATTATAAAATTTGCATTACTAAATAATAAAACTGTTACTACCTTTATCCCATATAGCTATCACATTCGTGTATAAATTGATACATGCAAATGTAACAAATATTGCAGGACAGATGTAGTAGGATACTTTCACCCCAAGGCAAGAGGCCTTTTGATAAGACTCAAGGGTGTGTATACCTCAATGTTGAGAGAAATCATTCTTAAAATAAAGCGCTAATCTGAAGTGGGTGCAGAAATTGATCAATTTAGGATTTATTCCCCTTATCAGGGTTAATAAGGAGAGGAGTGGTTCCCCTTGAGCATGGAGACTTCCTCTGACTGGAGAACACTATCCCAATGCGATAACAATACTGAAGATTAAGAAGTGTATCAACTTGCATTAAAACTATTCCCCCCCCCAACAGCTTTCCAGGTGTGTCCAGGTCGTTTCCTGACCTGTTCCATTTAAAAACTCCCTCCCAGCCCCTTTTATGTGGAAGCAGTCCTCCAAAGGACAAGTTTCTTTCCGTGTTACAATGGATAAATCATCTTTATTTCTGTAAGGACTGAGAAGCTTTTATTGCTGAACTTTATTGTAAATACATGTGTTTAAAAAAAGAGAGGCACAGGAGAAAGAGAGTGAAAAGCAGTTAGAAAAAGAATAACTTTACCATCAATGCGATTTTATAAACATGTTTCATGGGTGTTAGCAGAAAAAATTACCAAGACTGAGAACATTGACAAATCAAAAAATATTTTTGCAATAGTCTGAATGTCGGCACTAAATTTCTTGAAAAATTAGCCCAAAAGATGCTGAAAAGAAAAAAAAAAGGGGGCCAGAATGTTCAAGTACTTCTGTGCTAATTCAGTGATTTCCATACTGCCAAATTTCTATTCTAAGACGGGGATTTACCATCAATATTATCAACAAGATCAGAGTTACAAAGTAGTGTATATTATGAAAATGGTTAATGCGTTTATAAAGGCTATGACTCTAGTTGTCCCTGCCTGGGCTCCTGTTTGCAATAAGTGGAGTAGACTCTTAGAGGCATCACTCATTTCATCCTGAGCTATTTTACCCACAGTCTGGGCTGGATATGGATGAATGCCTTTCCCAAGGACATTAATGAAAAGTGAATACAGTTTCAGCCAGAGTTTGAACTCAGGAGGCAGAATCCATTTTCCAAGTTGACACCCACTCAACTAAGTTTACCTGAAGAGAATTGCAAGCAGAAGGAGGGGGGGACACACAGCAAAGTACAAGTGAGGTAACCACGAACAGATGTTGGGGAGGATCAGTGCACAAAGGTAAGGAGAGAAATAATCACGTTATACATGGGCGAAGTGGACCATTCAGCCTTGATTGGCAACCAGTCTAGGAGATGGAAAACTGAATTTAAACCCTTAGTCCAGCATTGTGAAAGCCTGACAAGGTAGGGAATATGTTCCTGATATGTGTGGTTAACAAATCTCTGGTGAAGCCACGATAGGCCTTGCAAGCTTAAAGTGGATTATAGTAAAAATTTCAGTAACAGAGGTTTCCCCTCAGTTTTTAAATTGGTTCAGCTGGGAGGCTATGTATGCATCACGCTTACAGGTTGCACGAATGGAGCTAAAGGGCTTAAAATTCCAACAAAAAAAGTTTGTTTCCTTTTCAATTCTCCAATAAAAGATTTTAAGTGGGGAATTGGTCCCTAGTTTGTACCGGCTTGTTTTATTTGAAGATTCAGATTTTTGGTGTTAACTGGCCAATAAAATGCACGAGAAATAACTGATTCACTACTCATGCCTTCTTCCAATGTTTTCATTGATCACCTTCAACATGGCATACTGCCAGAGCACATTGGCCACTTGAAAGTTTCTATCGGGGGACAAACCAGACCTATTTTACATTTGTTTATATCAGTGTTTTCAAAACTTTTCCGGACAGCCTACCCCATTTGAAGCATAAATTTCATTGGTGTGCCCCATGCATTTGGTTCAAAATGACACATAAAAAATAAATTTTTTTTAATCAGGAAAACAGAAAATATTTGAACTTGTGACAGCTTTACTGTAAAATCAACAACTCTGACCCGACAATGCAAGGTATCGATTTGTTTTCTTTGTCCCCTCTCACAACCCCTGGTTTTCAAACACTCAACTACTACCCCTTCACTTCCCAGCACCACCAGGGGGGGGGTGTACTGGTGCCCATTTCGAGAATCATCAGTTTATATCATTGCATTCATAGATATGATCTTTCAGCATAGAGTTGTTAATCACTAAGTCAGCCTCAAAAGCCGAGGAGTTTTATGCTTTCTAAATAGAAAAGGTTCACAACACTTCAGACAAGTTTTGCAATTAAGAAAAACATGCTTTGGTCATGGAACAATGGGAAAAATAGTCGGAGATGGGAAATTTGACAGAATCAGCACTTCAATGTAGATAAGAATCCAAAACATCTTCCACCGTATATTTTGGGAGAAGCAACTAAAATTCTATAGAAGAAATCTTGCCCTTCTCAGAGATCCAGTTTGATAAACCAATTACCAGAAAAGAGGAAAAGCTTTGTATTTTGATTTACCGCAGAGTAGCGGTTCATAATCTCTGTTTCATGCCTCACCTTGACAGCTACAAAACTTTAATGCCCACCCCGTTACAAAAAAAAATTCCATGATATATCATGTGGCAAATTTTCCATTGGGAACTAAATAAATAAATAAAAAATAAAACTGATTTATGAACTCTACAGCACTTACTAAAATTCTTATTTCTGAATGTTGTTAAATTTAGTAACAACACAATCACATTCAAACCTCACAAAGTTAATGAGTTGAACATCAGTTACAATAGAATGTGTATTAAAATTAGGAATCAATCAGTTATGCCCTAACCTGACTCAGTATTGAGTCATGGAAAGCTTTTTGATCTCCACGCCCAAATTCAAAAATTATTCCACAATATATTTATATTGTCCTCTTGTTGGGCGTGAGCTCCATGTTCATAATCATTGTCTTAAAACAACGTCAAGATGAAGAATTATGAGATTTCATTACTAGATGGAAAATTCATACTTTCTTTCTGACAACTGGACTTAGATATACCATAGTTACCAGCATGTAAGGCACAGGATCTACCAAGGTATTTAGGGGACTAACACCCCCCCCCATTCTGATAGATGTCCATTTTGAACTTGGGTGGTTGGCTCCCTAGTCATGATACCACCGCATTGAATGCATTGCAGTAGTTGCCTTATTATTTTTCTGTTTATTTAACTATTCATCTCATTTACTGGCAAATATGGTAGTCAGTATAAAGCTTCCAAAAGATTTTCTATATCTAAGCAAATTGTTGGTACTTACACTATGAGAATTGTTAACTAAGTATGAAAAAATACAGACATAATTTTTAAACCAATTACTGTCATATCATTCTGATTAATGAAATAAAAGTTAAACTGCTTTACCACTCACTATCATGATACAATATTCAATATACTCATTTCAAGCAACAGGGAGGGTTTCCAGTTGTAATAATTACAAGCTCCTCTGGAGGGCTTGTGACAAGTCAGTCAATTCCACATTCTGCATCAATGATGAGAAGAAAAAAAGAAAAAAAAAGAGAAAAGAAAAAAAGTCTGGTTAGTCACTCAGTAGAAACTGTCATGTGACCAATGTCTTTTGGCATGTTGAGAGTGATCAATCAGAAAGTTGGAAAAAGGGGTGATCAATGAATGAATTACTTTTTTCTACTTGTTTTCAAAAATATAAGATTTAACATTGCAAGACACAAACTAAGGGACTGATTAAGCATAAACTTATATCGTAAATTGAACCTACACTAAAGACTTGTGGAAGGGTACTAAGAAAAAAAAAAAAAAAAAAGTTTTTCAAGGCATAATTAAAAATAACCGCACATTTTCAGCTCTGTAGCATTATTGGTGTGGCCAGTGACACACACAGGTATCCAGGCAGAACTACATAAAAACTGAAAAAGCCTACATTGACAGTGTAGTTGGTGGTTTCAAAAATTAAAAAAAATAAAAAATTAGTGACAAAAAAAAAAAAGAAGACTTGACATTAACTAATGACCAACATTGGGATGGCATTGTTTTTGCTCTAACCCCCCCAATTGAGAAATTCAAACCAGAGATGAGAGCTAACATAATGGGTTCAAACCTTGACGGCAACATGCTACCAGAACGAACTTTTTAAACCCACAAAGTATTTCAGCAACTATTGACAGAAATACAAACTTGCAGGTCTGACATTTCTCCTTTGATGACGAACACTATGTAGAACGTAAATGTGTAGCATAATATGTTTCTTGGCGTAAACAAGTTTGTTATTGAAAATCAAGAGCATACAGCAAGGAAATATAGTTATTTTCACTAACAAATTTCTGAATTGATGATATGAAAACATTTTGCAGTGAAGTAACTAAAAGTTATCATACACCAACGTACTTGGACTAGTGTCCTCATCTTGAATGTTATCTTAATTGTAACATTTTGGCTTTCGTACCTCCTGACTGTGTTCAGATGTCAGTTCTAGTTGGTAACCTCCTGGAACTCTTCATTAATCAACACCCATGGGTTGAATAAAAATTTCAGTTTAGCATTCCCAGAAAGTTATCAACAATGATAGACACCTGTCCAGGGGACAACAGCCAAAGTATTACAACTATAACAACCAAGATGAGGACACTGGTCAGATTAAATCAGTGTATGATAATAATTCCTCATTCTCAAGCTATCAGGAATTCATATACAGTACACACACAACAGAAGCCACTACTTTCTTTTGTTCATAATCAGCTTCTTATTACAAGAGATGATCGTTTATGCTAGTACTATGATTATCCCTTGCTATTCACTAGGGTCAGGGGCAACTATGAATGTGCTAAATCTGAGAATAATTTCGGATTTTCTTTGATGGAGTTTTTCTTGGTATACTGCAGAACTCCAAAATATTCTTATTAAATTATTCAAGACTGAACAGTGAATGGTAAGGAATAACTGCCCCAACTCCAGTCATCTTTGAGTGATAAGGGAATGAAGTAGTCAGGTCATCATTTTAGAAGGAAGATATTTGGTAATGTTGTAATTGTTTGCATATAACAACTTGCTTGCGGGCAGTTTGAATTCACCCTGAATTCTTAGATCTTCAGGTGTAAACGAACTGTTTACACAAACTTTCAGCTGATAAGTATTGGTTCTCAGCTTCAGATTTAAGAATTTGCGTTTTCATTTTATACACCAACATACACATATATGACAATAGGCTAATAAATTCAGTATTGAGGTGTATAAATGCACACTGACTTTATCGATCTATTCCAGTATATAACTCAACATAGACTAAGGTTATTGAGAAAAAAATCTGAATATCTTTCATAGGTTCATAATTCACAGATCCAGAAAACCAAAAAGAGTCTATGTAAAAGTAAAAGTCCGATTTTATCTATATGTGTGATTTAAGTAGTTGAAACGGTGCATTGTAGTGAAAAGTGTTGAATCCAAGTAAATCTCTAAAATGCATTACGTAACTTGAAGAATGCAAAAATTCCAGGTGATTAGTAATTGAATAATAATAGTATGTGTGTGTGTGGGGGGGTATGCTTATACTTATCTATATCATATTGAATAACAAATCAAGGCAGATAACTATACGGAGAAACAAATTCAGAAAGTACTGGCTCCGCAACGCTAATGATAGGGAAGTGAGGCGAATCCTGGAGAAGGTCTAAATCCAACGACAGATATTAAGAGACTGTCGATGATGATAGAGCAGTCTCCCTTATTCATTTATTTATAAATGTGTAAAAATATGGGTTAATTCTGGTCCTATCAGATGGTTTTAATTTTCACTCACAGGGTCACCTAAGAGTCTCAGAGTCATCCAGATATTGAAAATTAATATCTTTTATAATCCAGTTTGAATACACCATTTCTTGAAAAGATATTCTTTGCAGGATTAGCATCTCATGATGAAAAGAAGAAAGGAGGAGTTCTGGCTGTAGGGTGCAGGGTATATAGCCAGAAGCCAGGTCTATGTACTTATCAAGTGGCATGAAGTTGATTATCCAACACCTTTAAAAAAACTAACAGTAGGTAGATGGGTTGGGGAAGGATTTGGATTCGTTGTGAAAAGCTGCACCCACCCATTTTTTAATTATGGAAGGAATAAAAGAGTAATGATGGCAAAAGGTAGAATGGCACAACTGGCACACAACGTGATGACCCCCCCCCGCTAATATAGTAATGGAAGTGCGTGTCCGTAACTCTAAAAAACCCGGGACATTTTTTTCCTGGCATTTCAAGTTAGTGAAATCCTAACTGAGATTAGAACAGACAGAAAGCAATCCAAGAAAGAGAACTCATAACCTGAACGCTTTTTCCGAGTTGAATAACATGGTCCCTAAAAAGAAGAGCAGTCCCCAAAGAGAGCTAGTGGTATCGCTTCATTTCTGCATCCCATACTCAAACATCATCGATATTCTTGTTGTACCGAGATATGGGCAGGTTAATAAGGGACCACAGTCATTGGAGTAGAAAAGGTGAAAATACTGTGCAATGCTACTAACTCAGTAGGAGGGACTATGATACTTATATTGGATTTTGTATTGTCAAAGTGACAACAAACAGGTGTCTGCTTTCTTTTGCTTAGCTTTCTCTTTCTCCCTAATTAGTTTTGCAAACAGGGGAAGAAAAATAGATGATAATATCTGGACATTTTCGGAAAATATTTATCTTTTTTTCGTTCATAGATAAAGAGGTCAAATGGGGAGAGAGACACAAATGCAGCCAGACACCCTTGAGGAGAGCGGGGAGGGAGGAAAAAAAAAAAAAAGATTTTGGGCTTAGTCATGGTATGCAAGGAAAGAGGGTGGATAGCAACATAAAGGGTGGGGTGGTGGTGGTGTGAAGAAGGTGGATATGCAGTGCAGTAGTAGCAATAATAGTACCAATGCTAAGAGTAGTAGTAATGGTGGTGGTGGAGGTGGATGGTGCCAAGAGTATCAACAGTTTTGTTTCCCCCAGCCAGTCAATGAAGAAAGATTATCATACAGCTAGTCACTGGGTTTTCTCCTGGAAGCTAACAAGATCTTAAAAACACATGTAGAGGAAGAAGAGCAAGGCCGCCTCCATGCCTCCTTCTCTAAGGATGTGAAGTATTTTAATTTGTGAAGAACTAAATAGGGCCAACCTCAGAGTCCCAAAGCCCCTTGCAAGCTGAACTTGGGTACCCTTCAAAATATGGTACCATCTTAGATTCTAAAGAAAAATCTGACTTCATGTCAGGGAAATTTCTCAATTTGACTATTTATAATTTGTTTGATATATTCATTTTCCCTACTTGAACCTGGAAATCCTACTGTTCCAGACAGATGACAAACGTCCCCTAGCACCTTGTGCCCTGGGTAACTGCCAATGTTGCTGGCACATAAGGCCAGTCTTGGAACTGGAACAAGATGCAAGAATATGAGAACTGATTTATAGAAAAAGAGTTTAGGCTCTGTCTTGATGAGAGTGAGTTTCTTCATTAGGTAAGTAGAGTCTTTCTGGTCAGGTTAGCTGAGAGGAGGAGGAAAACCCGAGTTCTATTACCAAGTCAAAATACCAGAAATCATGAAATTGAGTGTTCGGATTGTAGATTCATCTAAGACTAATGGGGTTTACACAGATTCAGTTGATTGATAATCAGGGCAGCTAGAAGAATTCGAAAGGTCCCCCCCCCACCTGAAGTTTACAGTGCAATAATTCAAATCTTGTGAACCAAAATCCCCCCCCCCCAGGAGGAAAACTCCTAGTTGAATCACACAGGACTTGTTCACAAAAATTCTAATTTATTGGGTTGAGTAAAAATGTTTTTCTTTCCCCCGCCAGGTGTTCTGAAACCTGTTCAAGAGGACAGGTAGCACACTTTCAATAAATGCAGACGATACAAGCTTGTTCTCTCTATGCATTTATAGATTCGATTGGATTGAAGCATTCAAAATGCATCTATGCAAGGGAATCTATCAATTTTAGAACTGACTGGGAACACCTTTAAAATTTGGTGGGGAGTGTGTGTATATATGTATGTATGTGTATATATATATATACATATATACATACATATACATATATATATATATATTGGTCCCTGTGCATGCTTAGTAATGAAGAAAGAGGCTCTCCATGGAGATCTAAGACTTTGACAATTCAAGAGTGGAATTTTTAGTGAAAGTGAAGAATTGAAAAGAATAAACTTTTTTTTTTCAAAATTTGAAATTCCCAGACGTGTGTGTGTGTTAGTGGTGAGTCATACATTTCTAGTGCAGCAGCCTAAATGACTGACAATCAGGTCATCCAGTTGAATAATGGTTATATTCAGAAAAGAGGTCCACACGGTGGGGGGATGGGTAGGGTGATGGTGTAGAAAACAGGAAGGGAATAAAACAGAGAGAAAGAGAGAGAGAGGAGGGAGACAGAACCGTGGAGGAGGAGGAGGATCTAAGAGGGGGGTGAAGTCGGGGTTAGTGGGGGAAAAACTAAAACAAGTTAGAGGAAAGGGGAGACAGAGACATAGTGGGGTCTGAATTACACTAAGAAATTATACCCTCCCCCCAACCTCGCCTCTTGCTATACAAGACAGGAGAAGGGAAGGGCACATGCTTCTGTTCAGTCTACATCCCCCCACCAACACTTTAAATTTTCTTCCAAGATCAACTGACATCTACTACATATATAAGTTTTAATTCAACTCCCTGGAGTCGCAAGCCTAACCCCCAAGGCCCTTGTGCCGCCGAGAAAGGAGAATGGTAGTAGGTATGGTTGGTAGTAGTTGTTGTTTATTGGTTCGGAAATAAAATGACGCGAATCAAGTGAACTGGATCCTATATTCAGGTTCATCTGAAAGTGCTTATGTCGTAGGAAGAACAAGACACGTTTCTTGCACCCCCCATTTTTCATACAGCATTTATAGGATTTGGGTGATAAGATACTGACAGCACGAATATTATTACTCTGGAAGAATAAAAAAAAAATTATAATTGGAGAAAAAAAAAAAAAAAAAAAAAAAAAAAAAAACTTCTCTAGAAGCATTTTTTTTTTTTATTGAGACCGAAACGTTTGTTTTCTTGCCGGCATTAGCACCTGAATAAACAGAAGAAAAAAATGGAAGATTCAAAGGAAAATAAATAAAAAATGGAAAGAAATCACCAACCTCATATAAATCACATAAAACCAATTGATCAGCCAGAAAAAAAGGAAAGTAACGTTTTCCTCACATATCTCTCTTTTTACCTATCATCCACTTAAACAAGCTTACTAGATACAATAAAGAAAGATGATTACATTTTGCATGGGTAGTGACAATAGTGCCCAAGCAGCTGTAGTAGGAGCATCAATAGTTCCGTAGATGACAACACAAGTAGAAAATATAAAGGAAAAAGAAGTAGAAAAAAAAAATACAAGAAGAAGAAGAAGAAAATGTGTGCAGAGGCCATCATCGGAGGGGGTAACAGTGATTAACTCAACACCCTTACAGTCAACCCCCAACTACACACCACACCCTGAATATAAATAGAACACCAGCATCCATTTTAAAACGAATGTCTACCTTTCAGGCTTGAACTATACAGACTTTAAGGGAAAAACGTTGAACAACGATCATATTATGGATAGACTATGATGACATCAAATTTCTTAACGGTACCACCACCACCACCACGACCAGGCCAATCCAGTCTTAGTTTAGGGTTGTTGTTAGGGGATACACTAGAGACATTTTAATAAACAACCATACAAAATATAACACTCTTACTTTCTCAAATAAAATCAGTGATTTTTTTTGCAAGTATTGTGTAATAATAATCAATGTATATAGACATTGGATCCACCAGGTTTCAAGTAAGCGACGACTACCTATCTAGTACGACTATCCATCTATCTATCTCAGTCTGTTCAGATCTATGTATACATGCCAAGAAAAAGGGAAAAAAAGACCAAAATGATCTTTAAAAAAAAAAAACACAAAAAAAAACGAAGGCCATAGAATTATAAATAGACAGCAATTTTCTAAGCATGTGAAAAATCCTTAAAAAAATAAAATCCAATTCTTCCTACTACTTTTTTGCTGTGAAAATAAATCAATACACTAAATAAAAAAACACAAAAAAACATTGAATAAATGTTGATTTTACTTATATCTTTCTAGTCAGGTCTTGGTGACCTAGAGAGTATTTTAGTGGGGAAATAAGGGGGAACATTTAATAAAACACGTGAACAAAAAAAAAAAAAAATGAGTAAAAGTCAGTCGTGGGGGAAGATAAACTGAGTAAAGTGTAACAAGAAGGGAAAAAGAAGCGAAGAAGACAATGTCTAGACGAGGGGAAAAAAAAAGGGTGTCAGGAAAAAGGAGAAGAAAAAAAAACTGGGTTGGTGATCATCAGCATTTTTTGAAGATCCCGAAGATAAAACTCTTGAAACAAGAGTTGAAAGATGAAAAAATAGAAATGGATTCTTGTCGTTAATTTTAATCCGAGTGAAGTGAGGGAAAGTTCTTTTGTTTAAAGATCTCAATTGAACAAGAAGAAAAAGTGACACAGTTTTAGATTTTGAAAGAAAAAGAAAAGAAAATGAGCCGAAATAGTCAGCAGGGGTGGAAAAAATACACCCACGGGTGGCGGTAGAAGCAGCTTTTAAAAAAGAATCGACGAGTCTTAAACCTGGACTATTAATAACGGATTTCAATTAAAGTGAATACAAGTTTGGTTTCATCCAAAAACCTATACAACGAGAAACGACTTGTTCGGGATAAAGAGATAAGAAAGAAAAAACGGATAAATCTAATGGTTCAATAATCGGATATCTACATTGTAGATAAACAAATGAAGGAAGAAAACGTCGATATAAACTTGAAGAGGATATTAAAAAAAAGGAAAGAAATTTTCATAAAAGCAATCTAATATAAAAATGGAACTCAATGAGTTGGGGTAGATGTATACAAGGAGAAAAAGACCGGCAAATTAAGGAAAAGAGGGACAAATTAGCAGAACAGGGAGGGCGACAAAAATGATGAAAATCACGGTCAAACGCTTATGGCAAAAATAAAATAAAAAAACAGGGTTGAGTTTTTATATAATAATATAATGATATATATATATATATATACACACACAAAGTATACACAGAGACACGCTTGCACAACTAAACAACAAATCAAAACAAACCCAAAATAGTGAAAGTGGAATTTTACCGAATAAAAAAAAGATGTGAAAAAACTGGAAAAAGTATTATAATTGAAAAAATATACATATATACATTTGTATGTATATATATATCTGGATATTACCTGTAGTCAAGATAACCTTCAACCTTCTCCCCCCATGGTAGGATTTGATCACCGGTCCTTTTAAAATGCCGTGCTCTCTCACTTTTAGTTTTGAGAGAGATACTGTAAGGTCCACGGTAAGTAAAACTGGTTGATCAGTAAATCAGGATGTTTATAAGTATATATGAATTGAAAAAATTGAAAAGTATCCTTTCTTTACGGGCAAACGTCAAGACGAAGCAGAGGAATGTTGAAGATCAACGTGCCAACCTGCCATATTGGCTTTAATCTGACAAATTTTCTCTCTCTCACTCTCTCTGTGGGTTCACAAAGAGAGTTAGCAGTTTCTATGCTTAGTGGGTCAGTGGACGAAGAGGGAGGAGCGCCTGGGGGGAAAGGATAAGGTGGGAATTCAGAGAGGGCGAGCCAAGGGAGTAGGAGAACGAGGAAGGGGAGGACATGAAACACGAGTGATGGGGAAGGGGAGTAAAAGAGACAAAGAGAATTGGGAAGAGGGGGAAGGGAAGAGAAAAAAAGACGCGAAGAGACGGGGGAAGGGAGGGAAAGTTACCTCCTCCTCCTCCTCCGCTTCTTCTCTGTGTGTTCCTTCACTCTGTCTCTCCCCTTCCCCCACCCGGCGGTCCATTTCTAGCAGCATGTGACCTGGTTGGAATAAATGCCTCCTGCAATAAAGCATGAGGAGGTTTCTGCCCTTTGGCTTTTTTGGACTCTTACTAGGAAAGAAAGTGAGAAGATGAAGGAGAGAGGGGGAGGAAATATAAGAGGGGGAATAGTGAGAGGAAAAGAGAAAGTGAAAAATGAAAAAAAAGGAGGAGAACGAAAAGGACGAGGCAAAGAAGAGAGAAAGAGAGATTAAAATGAGAGAGATAAAGGTAGAAAATGAGATGAAAAGAGAGTGGAGAGAAAGGGAAGAGGTAAAGAGAGAAAGGGAAGAGGTAAAGAGAGAAAGCGGAGAGGTAAAGAGAGAAAGCGGAGAGGTAAAGAGAGAAAGCGGAGAGGTAAAGAGAGAAAGCGGAGATGTAAAGAGAGAAAGCGGAGAAGTAAAGAGAGAAAGCGGAGAAGTAAAGAGAGAAAGCGGAGAAGTAAAGAGAGAAAGCGGAGAAGTAAAGAGAGAAAGCGGAGAAGTAAAGAGAGAAAGCGGAGAGGTAAAGAGAGAAAGCGGAGAGGTAAAGAGAGAAAGCGGAGAGGTAAAGAGAGAAAGCGGAGAGGTAAAGAGAGAAAGGGGAGAGGTAAAGAGAGAAAAAGGAGAAGTAGGTAAAGAGAGAAACGGGAGAAGTAGGTAAAGAGAGAAACGGGAGAAGTAGGTAAGAGAGAAAGGGGAGAAGTAGGTAAAGAGAGAAAGAGGGGAGGCAAAGATTGGAGAGAGAGAGAGATGAGAAGAGAGGGAGATTTATAATGGTGAAGAGGGGAAAAAAATTCAGAAAAGCGGGTGATGGGTGGTTAGTGGTGCTGATGTGTTCCTTCCATAAGTAGGTAGGGAGAAGGAGAGATATAGATGCTCAAAAACGAGAGAAGAGTGGTACGCGAGCGCGCGCGCACACACACACACACACACACACACACACCTTCACAGGAGACACACATACACCCACCTTTACAGGAGACACACACACACCCTTAGAGCAACAAAGTTGGATAAAGATGCTACCGGGCCGCCGCCGCCGCCACCTCCACCACTGCTTCTTCCTTATAAAAACCCAAGCACAAAGCTGTAATACTACGAGCCATTTTCTTCCTTCGCTCCCTCCAGCCATCACCCCTCCACCCCAACCGTTGTCATCTCACCCTCTCCACCCTGTCCCCCCCATACCAGATCCACCCCACCCCGAAGGCCCCCATTGCCGGGTTTAATGACAGCAATCAGCCAATTAGATACAACTAGCTGACCAAGTCACCCTCACAGAAACACCAATCTGGCTTGTTGTTCAAAAACAAGACACAGAAAAGAGAGGACCAAACCCAACCAAGCAATAAACAAGATTTCCTAGTGGCACCTTGTTTGCCATTATCAAAGACACACACTGATATAGAGATGGGAAAGAAAGGGAGAAGTGTATTCAATGGGAGAAAATGGAAAGAAAAAAAGAAAAGAGAAAAAAAGAAAGGGAGAAGTGTACTGAATGGGAGAAAGAGGGAGAAAATGGAAAGGGGGGGGGGGAGAGAAAGAAGTCCAGTAAAGAAAGAAGAAGTAGTAGTTGCTTGGTCTTTCATGCTAGACATGTAAGTGTCGATCAATAATTGAACAGCTTTACATATTTATAATGCTATTTTCCTATTGGAAGAAGAAGCAACTATTGACAACAGTGATTAGATATGAATATCGTTTATGTCTATTCCCTCCGATGCATTTCTCTTATTCAATTCCTGTCGCATGAGCTTTTTCCTTTTCTTTTCTCAAATCAGATTCCATTTCAAAAACTATTCACATTATGCATATATATATATATATATTTTAAAAAACAAAAACAAATAAAACTTGAGAACACTAATATCCACGTGTGTTTAGTGACAATTTTGAAGGCTATCAATTTCAACTGATATAAATTTATATCTCAGGATTTCAGTTATCATGTAACCCAATGGTCATCCATTTACTAATTAATGTCCTTGAAGAACACTTCTACAGAAAACTTTGCTAAAAGTGGAATCAAAATAGAAGTGATTCCATAAATAATCATGCTATTTGGACTTTTATGACTTGACAAGAATTCAAATAGGAGAGGACCTTGAGAACATGAAGCATTTACCATTCACCCATACCATTCAAATATTGGAGATAGAGATTGTGTGTGAGCTTGGCTCCAATGGTGAGTGGTAAGATTGGACCTATCCAGGGAGTCAACTGAATATGACCTGAGTCCAAACTGAAATGCGAAAAGGGAAGGAAGTCACTTTGGAAATTTCCCCAAAAGATTTTCATCAGTATGTTGTGTTGCATGATATACGAGCCAAAGATTTTTTTTTAATTGTTGGTAGCAATTGTCAGTTTTTACACGGCTGGGATGCTAGCCTGACGCCCAAGATGGACAGCTGGAGGGAGAAATGGATTCATGCCATGCTTAAGGTCATTAGTAAGAAGCGAATGCAACCTGATGCTGGAGCTTGGACTCGATGGCTGATTTCATTCTCCAAGCTGTTAACAATTTGGCCACCAAGACCTGAACAAACTAAGAAAGTGAAAAAAACTTGTGAGCCACACAAACTAGAAAATGGATTGAAGAGATGTTAGCCTGTTGCCAGGCACAAAACAGCACAAAATTTGATCCAAAAAGAAAAAAAAAAGAAGAGATTTTCATACTTGGACTTAGGGGCAGGTTTAGTAATCGATGCGCACGACATCATAATTGAAAAATCAGGAATGTAGAAATGACATTTCTTTTTCAAAGACAAGCCAGGAAAGTTCAGAAAGTTCTGAAAATTCTTCAAGAGTCAAAATTGAAAGAAACCCACAACTGACAATGAAATCTAAAATTCTCAATTTAGTTATTCACAATTAAACACCTAAAGACAAGGGATTGGCTTGCTTCAAGATATTTGGAGAGAAAAGAAGGAAAAAAAAAAAAGAAAAGATTTCCAAAAATTCCAACACAGTAATGATGGGATGATAACCCCGGGGTGGTAGTGGAGTGAGAGAGGGGGGGAGGACAACTGTACTGAAAGTACACACACACACACACACACACACACACACAGGTGTTAGAAAAATTGCAGAGACTGAAACTCTACTGTTTTCAACTCTGCAAATGCTAAATAAGAAAAAAAACCCAAAAAGATGCTAAAAATAGCCAAAATGTTCAACTATGTCTATGCTAATTAAGCAATTTTTTTGTCTGAAAATGTAGATTTAACATCCACACACATGCACACCCTCTCGATTATTCAACAGCTGCTAGTGTGGACAGACGTTGGATGTTCCTGAGTTCCATTCCAATTCCAATTTTTACCAAATTCCCAAGAGCCAAATACATGGAGATTTATCACGATTGAATTCCTAACCTCAATACATTCCAATATCAATCTGTACGTACAATTAGCAATGTGTGTTTTATACTCTGTCACGCAACGGGGTGTAACTGATGTAGTAAAATAGAATTTCACGTTCTAATGACGTAGTACAAATACTGAATTTAAAGAAAAAATATATAAAGAGTAACAAAAACAAAAATCAAAAATAATAATCAGTTGGTGATCAAAAAATGCTATTTTCCATTACCTACTTAAATAAAATGTGATGTGTATCCATATTTCAAATATGTCATAATTTTTCATGGTACGGGTGAACTAATCCTATGATAGAACACATTGCTAACCAGGGTCGTCATCCAAGTTGTGAGAAGGAGGAAAAGACGTCTTTCTAAAGCTTATAACTGCCAACAAACACTAGGGAATCACTGGTGACAATTTGCTTTAAAACTGGACATTTTTTTCATAAATCCACACATGAAAAGGCTTTTTTCTATCAATTTTACCAAAGTTGGAGAAAATAGAAGAATACAATCATATCCACATAAATGAATCACCATAGCCCTTGCATGTACCAGGACTAATTATCTAAAAATGCATGGTGTACCCATGTTATTTTTCAAGGTTATAGCCCCAAAATGTGACCAGGAGCACCCAGAGATACACGGATGAACAAGAGAAAAAAAAAGCTTTTAGTGGGGGCGGGTCAATTTGTTAACTTTGATCTCTTGGTTTGTGTCCCATATCATTCACTCATTTTTTTAAAGTTTTTTTTTTAAAATTCAGACTTTTTCATGAATGATCACTGCCCAACAAAAGGTGAGAGAAGCGACTAATTCATTGATCACCCCTTTTTCCATCTTTTAATTGCTCACTTGAATAGGGTACGCTGCCAAAAGATGTTGGTCATGTGACAGTTTCAAGTGAGTGACTAACCAGACCTGTTTTCTTTTAGATGAAATTTGTGAAGAAAAAACATTTTGATATTTAAAGGTGTGGCCATTAGGTAAATAAAATATTTCTCACTCCCTCCTCCTCCTCCTCATGTACACACACACACACACACACACACATGTGAGTGTTTATCTGAAGGAAGTATATGCTACTACTAGTGTCAATTATAACAGCATTTCTACTAATATTTCATAATACTGCTACTAAGAAAACTTAAAATCTAATAATTGCATGTGTCAAATCTAGCAGTTGGTGTTCTATAAAAAGAGGGGGAAGGGGAAGGAGAAGAAGGAGAAGAAAAAGAGACACCCCCCCCCCTGCTTTTCTGGAGAAGAATCAGATGAAGACTGTATAGACATTTTGGATTGATTGTTCCCCAAAAGCTAAGTGGAATCCTGGTCGTCGGTTCTTCAGTCGAGTCGAAGATCCACACAAACACTAACCTCAAAGCAATTCTATGTTAACAAAATTCCACCCATTAAGCAACTACATTAGAAGACAGTGCGGTGATAATTTGATCAACAAACAACAATGGAAGAAGCAGGGGGAGGGGTAGTGCCTTTTTTTATTTTTTATTCTTTCTTAAGTGAAGATGGGAACTGTTTTAAATAGACGAAATTTGAAATAAATAAACAAAAAAAAAAGAATTCAAGATAGAGAAAGGAATTTTCTAAATTAAATTCACATCTCTTTCCTCCTAAGACAATTTTGATTCTTAGAACAAGAAAATCATTAGGAAATGATTGTCAGACAGACTGACACCTACATGGGTCATGCAAACTCACAATTCATAGAGATCCTACTTTTTGTTAACATCTCTTACAACCAGGCATTTGAGAGTGCAAGTAAGTACATAATGCCCTTACGCTGGCTACTGCTTCAACTGTTTCTGCTCGGGCTCTATATGATATCACATCACTACTTACTCGGCCGAGATATAGACTTAGAGGTGACAAGCACACTTCACTCCGCATTATCAAGGGGAGAGATGGATTCATATCCTTCTCAAGTGTGATACCATGATTGGTCAACAAAGGGTTAACCTCATGAATTATTCCTACAAGGACACAACAGAAAGGTTTGGGCATTTTAGATTTTACAAATCAGTTAGGATTCCTCAAGTTGAGATTTTGCAAACCTTTCTTATCAAATAATGTTTTTTCTCTATTCGGAAGGAAGTGAAACTAAAAAATGCTGGAATCTGATGATAAGACTAAACCCGAAAATTGAAATACGAAACTCAAGTAGTTCGGACAAGCTAAATTCATAGACAATGTCTTAGCACCAAGGTGGGGGGACTGTCTGGACCCAAATGCAGGAGCCGTCTGGAATTAGACCGCATGAATCAAAAGGATAGGAAGGTAGAGACAGTTAGGTAGTTTCATAAAAGTGTGAGAAGAAAGAGAGGGGAGAAAAGCATAGGAAATGAGAGGGGAGAAAAGGATAGGAAGAGAGGGGGAGGAGAGAAAAATAATTCAACAAAACAATAGTAAAAGAGAAGGGAAAAGTATTCTAATAGGCAAAGGGAAGGAGAAAATTAGATATTTTAATAGGAGGGTAAGAAGGGAGAGAGGCTGATGGCTGCTGCTACTGATACTATAAGTGTGAGAGACATGGCTCTCCTGATTATCATTACTTTTAGATGATTTGCTCCATCGAACTGAATCTTTGGTCTTGTTGAAAAACTGGAAAATTTGGCCACAAAACTGTACAATGTCTATCCATTAATAGCCGTTACATTAGCATATACATATATTTAAAACACTAAATGTAACAACTATCATGGGACAGAGAGAGTAACAAGTTGGGAAAGTTTCCTATTTAGATTTTCCAGGTCATTTCTATGAAAAGTTTCAGAGTGTAAAGAAAAAAAAAAAAAAAAAGGTCACATAGTATCAGTAGCAGCCATCAGCCGAACCTGTTGTCCACTTAGGCTCTCTTGAAGACTGTAGTAGATGTATTGTCAAAAAATGAAAGAAAAAGGCCATAATTTTATCATTCACTGTGCAGTGGGTGTGTGAATAAGTATTTGAAGAAAAAAGAAGAATTATTTAACAACAATAGCTGAACAAAAGGCTGTAATTCTTTCTGTTGTTGGTGGGAGAAGAAGTTATGAACAATTCAGACAACTTTCCAACGTCTTAAGAAAGTCCCTTGAATAGGGAGTTTAAAAATAGATCAACAAGTTGTTGAAGAAGAGGAATTTTATTTTGGACAGGGTGGATGGATGGGTAGGAGAGAGAGAGACAGAGGGGGGGATCTCCAGGAACTTTGATGGGAGGCAAAGTGTGCAAGAGGAAAATATACATGCAAAGAAAAAAAAAAAACAAAAAAAACAAAAAAACCCTAACCTAACAACCCCCCCCCCCGCCCTAGCATTGAGGTAGTAGTAGAGTAACAAGTATCAGCTTGAAATAAGACAAGAGGGACAGACCCATAAATCTTGTCCCTGGCCAAGGGTTGAGGGTGTCACCCGAGACACAGACTAGGCAGCAGCAAACTTTGCAAAATGGAGACAGGCTTCAAAACCAGAAAAAGATTTTTTTAAAAATCTGCTGATAAAAAAAAGATTCAATAAATAAAGAAGCCAAATACAAAAATGGTGACAATCAAGATAAAAAGAAATGTTTTAGCTGACTTGAAACTTAGAACTAAACCTGCAATCAGCAATTTTTCCCCCTAGCCTAACAACATACATGTCTTCTTCTCTGGCCATCAGGAAATCCCTTCCTTTCAGGGTTGCCAGAGAGTTGGAGACGTTTCTGGCCAAAATCTCACAAAAAAATGGCCAAATACCAAAATTGTTTATGAAAGCAGTTATTTCATCTACTTTTATAAAATAAAAATATTGTAAAATATTAGTTTTTCTTTTAAAGATTTACACTTCAGTTTACCTTCATCATGATTTTCCATTTGCTTTTTCCATCAGAACTTAACAATAACAGCCTGGGTGAAGTTATGATAAAAAGTAACAGAAATATTTACAATTAAGGTAAATAGTAGTATAAAACAAGTAATTAATATTTTTAAACCATTGCAATTAAAAAAACTACAGCAACAAATGGCCAACTGCTTTTCAAAAAGGCCAGAATTGGGAGAGTTACATAAATTCACTCATTTCTGTGTTAGTCGACACGATATCTCCAAAATTTCACAAAGAATTTCAAAGAAATTTTGTGGAAAGGTGAGCAATGGACTCTGGAAAAAATTGATCAAATTTGGGTGCAGAACCAGGAATTTTTTTTACCGTCTCCTGCCCTGCATCGTGAATTGATTTTTATTCAATTTTAGTGACAATGCAGTTGGCAGAGGTATGCATGCTTTCTAGTTCATAACTATGCATTGTCGTCAATGTTAAAGCAACAAAATTCATCATCTGGAAATTCTTTTTCTATTTTATCTTAGAAAAAATGAAATATTTGAAATT
The DNA here is from genome assembly GCA_963457665.1 of Thysanoteuthis rhombus. NCBI lineage: Eukaryota > Metazoa > Mollusca > Cephalopoda > Oegopsida > Thysanoteuthidae > Thysanoteuthis > Thysanoteuthis major. The sequence continues at coordinate 1,567,850 of OY735228.1, read as the reverse complement.
CTATTCATTTTTTGGTTGCGCTAGTAGGAAAAAAAGAAAAAAAAAAAAAAAAGACTTCTGGCTGAGTAGAAGGCTACATTACAATCTCAAAAGCAAATAGGTCTTCACATGGTGGAGTTGCTAGCACCCATACCACCGAGGACCTACTCCATCTTTCCTGTTATTTATAGCTCAGTGGGGGAAATGTGGATTCATGCCTTTCATTAAGGTATCCGCGCTAAAAGAATCAAACTTGACCTCCATTTGCCAATTCTGTTTTCAATGTCAGAAACCTTTTTGCCGTTCTACGCTTCCAGGAATAAATCAAAAGGTGTGTGGAAAGGGGTTGAGAGAATAAAACATTCTGTTACTCACTAACAGATAATTACAGGTGCTCTCCTACCCACAAACATTCAAGTTACAAACCATCAGAGATACAGACAAACCTGTAAGCGTAAGATTCCAGAATGATTGAGAAGGCACTAGCTTCTTCAGATTGTCAGGACCAAAACAATGAAAGATTTACTAAAGTGTCTGCAGCTGTTCATCGAGCTACCATTACCTACTACAAAAATATTTTATGAAGAAAAGAAAAAAAAAGAAATCAACAGAGCAGACATTGCTCAATAGGTTGTTTCGAGAGAGTCGAGGTGGGACACAATGGCAAGACCACTCAGAACAAATGCCATCTACATCTAGAGGAGGGTACAACCTTTGGAACCACTCCCGAATCCTGTGGCTTCGGATCCTTATGACATTCTATCTCCAACCATATAGCCATCATTCATCTAACTCAAACATCCTGGCAAACAATATCTCTACCAACGAGCAAAAATTGTCAACATGTTTCTTCAGTTTTGATCAGGCTGGACACACACACACACACACACACAATGCTCTTCCATATGAATAGAGCACTTTGGTGGATAGGGTATATATATGCTAAATAAATATATCGCTTATATTCAACCTTACTGACCGTCCAGTTCCGTAGCGCAGATGTAGGATACCAAGCGAAGGTTTCAATCCTACCATGGGATAATTGATAGTCTATAGCCACACTGAAGAGTTGTAATGCAACGAAACAGCTGCCTGTGGATGACACAATACATATATATATATATATATATATGTATATATATATATGTATATATATATATATATATATATATCTCACATGATATATTACAAACAAACCCAAAGGACCTATCTTGTTTGTAAGTAAAGGCGCTCCTACAGTTGTCCAAAGGTAATAACGATTTAGATAAAACATTGTCAAACATTGAAAATTTTCATTAAAAAAAAAAAAAAAAAAAAAAAAAAAAAGAGTAAATGCTAGTCAAAAGTTAATAATAATAATAATAATAATAATAATAATAATGGTTAAGAAAATGAGTTAGAATGAAAGGTTGGTTAGGTTTGGTATTCTGTCAAGCTATACACTTTTCGTGGCTCAATCAGTATGAACAGCTGGAACAGTTAACCAGGCTTCCCTGAGGTAAAAGAGACATGATTTCAAGTCTCACCAAGAGCTATCCTTTCTTTCCTGATCAACAATGTTTACTCACTGCCATAGATTAAGGGCCTGAGAAAAGTTGTGATAAAAAGCAACTAAAAACATCAAGACAAAAGCCTAGGTCCCTAATTTTGTTGACTTGTATCAGAAAAGTAAAACGAAACAGATACATAAAATCTAATGGAATCGTCACAATTCAAACGACCAACACTGAGCTCTGCAATCTTGTGATAAAAAAAAAGGAAAATCATGAAAATGTTTCAGTCTGATTGAATACAAAGGGGAGGAAGTAAACAGAGATATTTATATCAAAACACTTAGTTCAGTAGAAACTGACAAACCAGACGGAAAGATTTTAAAAAACAAAATAAAAAACGATGGGAGACTTCTTAAAAAAAAAAAAAAAAAAAAAAAAAAAAATTTTTGTATGAAAAGTATAGCTATTTATGTTGTCAGTTAATTCAGTTGAAAATCTAAATAGAGGGGGAAAACTTTTGTTTCATGTCACCAGAAACTGTAGATCACTTTGACTTGGCAGAACAAATTATGGATGGGTTAAAATCAAAAAAATATCAATTAACTTAATATTTAGATTCATTAATTCAATTCATATCTAATTATATCATTATATCATATACTGTGACTCTGTTGTAATGTGGTTGGCTTTCTTGGACCCCAACATCAGCATTATACCAGGGAACGCCTGTAGTAACAAGGCTTCTTTGTTCATTAGGCTTACATTCAAAGAGAAGAAGAGACTAAAAATAAACCGGCTTTACATATCGAGATGATTTCTTTCTTTTTGAATGCTTTAGTATTGAATGTCAGTTACTCAAGTGGAATGAATAATGGAATCGGGTATTGGACTGGCAAAACATATATGGTAGCATATCTATGATAACTTTTACCTACCGCATAGTGCAGTGGTTTTGAAAATTGGAATACTGAAAGATCCCTTCTATAAAGAGGGAATATTCTGGTGAAACCCCTATTTTTAGCATTTAGATATTAGACTCTTATCAATAAGCTACAATAATAGACAATTTTTGACTTTTTAAAAATCATATTTATTGTAAATAGATTTATATTTACTTGAATCCTAAAACATGGTACAGATCTGTGGAGTTTTATTACGGTTTCCTCAGCAATTGACGATGTTTCTTACTCACAAGACATGCACAGTCAGGTTTAGTAGAGAGACTGCTGTGTTGATTTGTCGGGCCCCCAAAGGGGTCCACAAACTCCGGTTCTGAAACCACAGCTATGACATTCCAGATCCTTGATGTACTTGGCAAATAGTAGAATTTCTTTCAAGAAAATTCAGATATTTTGATGTGTATCAACTCTTCAATTCATAAGTCGCTTGTAGTCGAGAGTAGAAGTCTCCATTGAATAGCATAAAAAAATAGTTGAACAATTCTGTGAAAAGATTAACCAAATGGTCAAAGAGAAATGATCTTTATCAGAAATTATTTCCTTTGAAATTGATATCCTATTTCATTTGTATGAATTTAAGAGTTGAAAAATAAAAAGAATTTATCTTTCCCCAAAAGCCATGTTAACCCTTCAAAAATAAATCAATTAAATTGAGGTGTCTAATGCCTAGATCAAAATGTCCAAGGAGTCCCAAAATGGTCAACACACTAATGCACATGTGGGTTTCAATTCATTTTTTCAGGAGAAAATAACATGTACACAGGCTGTGAATTAGGGTTAAGGTTAGTGTTATTTTCATTTCATGAAATTCACAAGTGTTTGAAATAATATTATACTAAAATAGTCACTTAGTAAAAACGGTCATGTGACCAACATCTTTTGGCAGCATGTCACATTGAGGATGATCAAAAAAAAGTTAGAAAAAGTGGTGATCAATAAATAAATTATTTGCCTTGTGTTCTGTTGGATCACTAAAAAATCAGAATTTAGAAAACAAGTGTAAATGCAGCTGAACAAAAACTAAGGGAACAATTTAACATAAAATTACATTGTAAATTGGAATCCCCTAGTTTCTTCTGGACAAAAAGAGTTAAACCAAGGAAACTCATGTTGACTGTTCTAGTTAATGGTTTTATCATCAAAATATAGATTATACCAGACGTATAAAAAGTCTGGAACACAGCAAGGTACTTGAAAATGTTTCTAATTTAAAAGCTGTTACATATCCACCATGCCTGTAAAGTAGACAATTAGTCAATAACCGAGACAAGAAGTGTAGAGACAAAGATTTTGCACAGACAAGACAAGGAATGTTGACACAGGCCAAAACTATCAGTAATTCCACATGGAAACACTGAGACTTTCAGACATGGATAACCTTTGTTGATCAAATTAAGACGCTATGAAATGAATAAACACAACCCATAATAAAAGCTTAATTTATTGTACAAAGTCATGTGGAGAGTAATTGAGAAAACTAATTATTGATACAATTCCTGTTGAAAGTCCTTGTCTTCTTGGTTTCTAAACGAACTCAGATGAGAAAGATTCCTGAGAAAAAACTTTTTTGTGAAGAACCTCAAATTCAACTCTTAAATTCATGTAAGAAAATTCAAATGGTAATATTGAGGGAAATATACACTAATTACAAGTTTTTTTTCTGACATAATAATTTCAAAAAGATTATATTTTCACCAGAGAATGGTTCCACTGTCAAACAGGAGCGGTATCAAGTGGTTTATGACTTTCAAAATCCACTAATTTGTTAAACGGGGGACCATATATACTTTTAGTTGGTTGTTCAGCTTTCCAATGATATCTGTGGCTGTGCCGTCACCGGCGGACCAAAAAAAAAAAAGGGCAGTAAGTCTAATTCTTGGGGCACACATTTGGGGGCTGGGGACACAAGACTGCAATGAGAACTGATGAGCTCTCTAAGCATTTTCTAGCACTGGTCATCCACTCGTCTTGAAAAAAAAATTAAAAAATTGATAAATAAAAATAGACAGACCATGTGCGTCATGCTATATTATTCAACTCTATTCTTAGCACGAGTCTTTAGCAACAGCAATGCCAGGGTGTTTTAGGCTTGTCCTGATGCAGTTCTTGTAGTGTTTTTAGGGCACTGTTCCTGTAGCCCTGAGCCATAGAGGACTTGATGGGGCATACATGACTTATCTATGCAGTTCATGTGATATGACTACCACAGTTGACCTTTCAACATAGTGACTTCCACATGAGTCATTTGCAAATTCAAATTTGGACTAGTAGAGTAATTCAGAGTACACCTACATAAAACAACCCCACCAACCATAAAGCAAGAAGAAATACTATTTCAAACTTAATATCTGACAGTGTATATGTGGTCACATAGCCCAAGGACAGCTAGAGCTATAGCCATCAAATGGTGGTTATTAATAGGACAACTGAGCATGTTTTTTTTTTGAATTACTGAAAAAGGGGTTGTACCAATCCATATTTCCTGATTTCGAACTATCTATATATTAGAAAACTGATTCTGTACATCTTATAAAAAGTTTTGATTTCTTATTGGGGCCAGAAGCCCTGTCTAGGCCTTCCACAGGAAATAACGGAAAAAATCCACCCATAGAGCTGATTTTCAGCTAGTTTTCATATTATTTTTTGATAATACTGTGTAGATTGCTCAAGAAAGGGTCTAGTTTTCCAATGTGCTCTCCTTCATACAAAGACCAGAGTCTAAAATAGAACTTCAGACCTTTCCAGTCGATTTTTAGAGGCATCCTTGCATCTCTATAAGAGACTCAGTCCATCAACCAGTCCTTCTGTTTCCATATTATTACTCAGCTGTTTCAAATTAGATTTACGACTGAACTCGGTAGAAAGGTGACCACTGATAAGATGCTTCTTACCTAGCAACATTTTCCACTCAGGGTAACGTGATCTGGTAATAATGGCATTTACACAGGCGTCAGTATATTTTTAAACAAGGTATATGATTGAACAATACTGTTAACACCAATTTGGCTATTTTGAAGCTAGATCTAGCTCCCTGAACTCACCCCTCTCCCTTCGAAATTGACCACAAAATCCCGATCCCACTTTCCTTCTCTGTGTGTCAGAACCACCCTTCTCTCTTTCACAATTCCTCAAACTGCCTACCTCACTAGAAGATTATTTTTTGTTCTATTTACATTTTTTGTTTTAGTTACCAATAATCACAATATTTGGTGTTGTTCTTATAGTTGAAAAAGCAGCATTCTCAAAGGAATGCCTACTTCTTGTTTATTGTAATCTGATGATAAGATCTGGCAATGATGGGGTTTAAACTTTACAGTGGACGCCTCATTAAACTTTTGGTTCTTGTTTCAAAACCGTAAAGATATTGTTAGAGTTCCAATACATAATTTTTTTAATTTAGTTTTTATTGATGTTTTATAACAAAAAAAGAAAAAAGAAAAAGAAAAAAAGACGCAAATATAAGAGATTGATTATAGCTACGGCTAGAATTGCAGTGAAGAAACTTCTTCATTAGAGTCTAAACGATGAGTAATTATAATATTGAAAACAAGAAAATATGGAGTAGTTAAGAACTTTTTGGTGCAGAGGAGGTATTGTACATTTGAAATGCTTTTGTTGTGAGTCATCAGCTGTTGACTAATCAAAGAGCGGGGTGGGGTGGGGGAGGGAGTGGTAGGCACACCATCAAGTACTTTCTGGCTACTACATAAGTAGAGAACTACAAAGTCAAGGTTCTCATTAGGCCATTAAACTAAATAAATTAGCCTAATATTTTCAAACTGACTTTGGGGGTCGGGGAGAGAAAGAAAAACATATCTTTTGGCCGCAGTCATCATGTCTTTTCACCAAAAGGCTTAAACAAATCTCAATAAAAAAAAAAAAAAAAAAAAGCAATTTAGATGTTTAGAACTGTTTCGAAAGAGGAGGAGAGAATTCTTCAACTTTTATCAATCATTCAAGATCAACTTTCTATTTCGAGAAGTGATTTCTCCGTACATAACCTCTCCTCTGTTATCAGAGTAGACTTCTGCGATTAAGGCAGACTTCAGGGGTGCCATTTTAATGGATCAAAAAACACGGTACCCATAGTAGTAGGAGGAGGAAGAGCAGGTAGTCTTACTTGGAATCGATTGAATCTCATGCTTGTAAAATATTGCGGTATGGAAATATTCTACAAGGACCATTTTCAATAAAAGATGTAAATGGCCATTTTGGGGCATTTTTTTTTTTTTGCTTTTGTAAATCAAAAAATATGGAACTCAGACATTTTATTACGAGATCATTAGCAGCTGGAATGAAAAAATTGATAGGAATAGATTTTTTCAAATGATGTCACACCTCTTCCTTCCTTCCTTCCAATTTCTGTTGTTTAATACAAACTATAACCATCAAACAGATAGAAAAAAAAAAAAAAAAAGAAGAGACGTGTGGTTGGAACAAGTGCCATTGAACAGTGCTTTTAGAATGAGAGTTTACTGTATTTACCAAGCTTAGATTAATCTTGTACAAAGCATGTTTTCTGGCTGAGTGGGCATTAATATAGATAGAAATGTTACGGTCCAAAACCCAGTTGCCTTCCATCACAAACTCCAAAATAGTCTTGGATAAATATAAACCAACAAATTAAAAACTTGCAGGCCTATCATTCGCATTTATAACACAGAAATGGATGCTACAAGAAATCTCCATGTTGAGTATCTCAAAACAGTTTTGTACTTCTGTCATTCACTTTCAAAAGACAAAGAACTCATTCACAGAATATATTTGACTTTAAGTGATGAACTCTTCAGAACATAGAAATAACTCATTGTATACAGATTCACTCAGACTAGTCTCCTCATCTTAGTTGTTACAGTTGCACCGTGTTTGTCGCTATCAAAACCGACTGCGATGGACACGTGGAGACAACAGCCCTAACGTTGTGACTATAACAACCAAGATGAAGATACTTATTGGTTTACCAGTACCATGGTGATTAAACACTACAACATTTTACGAGTAAACCAGTTCAAAGAGATAAAAATCCTTCCACTCTCCAAAACCCTTTTTCTCCCTACCTGCAGATCTTCTTTATGGGGATGTCAGCAGGCTTGCGTGCTTGCCGTAAGGAAATACTCCACCTTGGGCACTCATCCCAGGGTGATCTGACTGCATTGTAAGCAGGGCCGCGATTTTGACATACTGGCTTAAGGGTCACAGTTTGAAGAATCACAGGTTACAACATCTGGAACGGGACAACAGGCACCTGGATAGGAGAAGAAAGAGCCACGATTAGAACTAAAACAAATAAATCTAATTCACAGCAACAACCTAATGGAATATATTTTGCATGCAAACAATATACTTTCCACTGGGTTAGGAAATATATCGATAGAAAGAAGGCATAGCAATGGGGATCACTATTGTTCCCAGTTACGAACAGCATTGCATTTTCATGGAGTACTTTGAGAAAAAAAAACAAAAAAACGACAAAACACTATTAAGGCCACCCACCTGGCCAAGATATGTAGGTAGCACCTTTACATTCTAGACTCACCAAGAAGATGTGGAAGGGCTGTCGGACGATATGAACTATGTAAGAACCTCACTACAGTTCACTATGGGGAGGAAAAAACAAAACAAGAAAAAAAAAAAAAAAGAAAAAAAAAAAGTGATATAACCTTCCTGATGTCGTAGAAAGGCCACATAAAAGTCAAAAACCTATATTCCCTGGATATTATACAAACTCCGATTCTAACCACTCGTATAGTACAATCCTTCCAACCAAAAAACAAGTGGAATTTGTTCATAATACCAAGCAAAACACAAGCAGCAATCTAAATTCATACCAGCAAGAGAGAATCCATGCAAAGGACACTCTCTAAAAGACAACTAGCTGCAATCCTGGCATGATTTTATGTATAACTGAGTGAGACTTCAATCAGATAAATGAGAAATCAGCTAGATCTAGCCAAAAGATGTCTGATTTGGCAACTTTTCTCAACTAACAGCTTTATTCTCCATCTGGACTACCTCAATCACTTCCTCCAAGGGGAATTCCCTTGGTTGGGAACTACTGACATGGGCATGCTATTCTTATGCAGCTAGCCTCGGAATATGTATATTTCCATAGTCATAAGTCTTGGAACCCTGTCATCCCTTCATGTTGCTCAAATATTTTGAAGCACAAAAAAGATAAAAGTTGACGTGCCAAAACTACCGATAGAGGCCAACACCTGCCAGGACCCCCCCCACAAGCTGATATAAAACTGACCTCAGCCAGCAACAACTACCAGCAGACACATGGGCTGACAAGAGAACAGAAGAACTGGTTACAGCCATACATCAGAAACATGGTCAACCAAATCCACAAAATACAACATCAGGATAGTATTCTAAGCAGTCCTACACTAGAAAGATACCTTACCGAAGTAAAAGCTCTCCTAGAAGAAAGCATGACCCTAAAATGCATGTACAACATTCAATGCAGTTGTAGCAAAAAGTACTAGGAGAGCAGCTGCATCCTAAAGGTAGAATAATTAACCTACTTCATCTGATTAGCTGACTGAGCAAAGACATTAACTCTTAAATTCATGAACTGCTGCAAATCACTCCCGAACAGTGGAATTCTTCATTGATCGAGTTTAAATGAAAAGAAACTATTCTAAATTGAATGGGGGAAATTTACCTAAAATTGAAACAGAAATAACTGATCCAAAGTTATTCTCCTTGATTCAGGATTTGAATAATTGAATATTATTAATAATAATTTAATAGTTAATAGTTTATTGGAGCCATTAATGGGGAGGGAACAAGAGATGATTTTGAACTTTCATTAGCATAACCCAAGTGAGAATGCAGATCAATTCTTCTTTAGAACTAGACAGAATATTATTGAAATTTGTTGAGAACTTTTGGAGATATTGTGAAGACAAACTAAGTGAATATATATACTTTGTCCAACTTCATTGGCAGATGTAAGAAATAATCACATTTGTGTGTTTCCCGACAAAAGCGGGGGAGGGGGGTATTCTTGGAAATCTGTTGAAACCAACAGTGCTAAAATGGATGATATGAGGTTTTGCTGTCTATGTCCTTAGCCTCAGCCCAATACAATGAGATCAACAAAGGTTGAGTAAATTCATTTCAAAAAAATCTGTTAGAGGTTGACTAGCTTTACAGTTTCAATCTGATTTCATCAGAATTCAGAATTTCAAATTTCCCTTGACTGTTGCACTTGACCTTCTGCAGTTTTACTGGCACTAGTAACAGCATCAGCTTGGAAACATTGCAAAACTGGTCTTTTTTGCTTTTCTGCATTCAATATCATAACCTGTGCTCTTTCTTGGTCCCGTTTGGGCTTCCATAGAAGAAATGCGCTTATTGTGGTGCAAATTGCAATCTGTATATTATGCAAAAATTGACTTGACAATGATATGAGAAGCTGATGCAAGTCATTCAAAACCAGTTCTTGAAATTGGAAACAGAAAAGTTCAGCTGTTTGTTGCGTAGGAATCCTGGAGAGAAACTTCAAATGACGACCTCCGTTAATACTCTTATGAGGTGACCAATCTCTTCAAAATGCAAAGCACAAGCCCGTGGGGTGACAATTGAGCAGGATATTAAACACTGTGACAATAGAGCCTACTAAAAATTACTTTCTTAAATCATCCGCTTCATTTTGCTTTTTAGTGAGTAAAAACACTTAATGCCACTAAGAAGTCTAGAATGCAATGTAAACCATAAACTTGATGCCTATGTTGGAGATATGTATCTATTTGACCGAATCACAAAGGTGTGATCCATTCTACTTAGCAGTGACACAAGTTCCTTAAAATGGAGCGACAAAAAAGTATGTGGTGTCTATCATTGATTAATTAAATGAAATGAAAAAAAAAAAGAAGTTTTTCAACCACCTTTTTATACACGTTTTTTTGATTTTATCAGTGTGATTAAAATGTCCTCTGCTCAATTGTCCCTACACATAAATCTCTCACACTTAATTGTTCCATAGTTGACCGACACCCAAGCCATAGAGCCCTTCGACTGGCCTGGCCGTATTATTAGAGCAACAAGATATGAATGAATGAACTGTTGAGAGCAAAATAAACAAGCAAACAAATGAACTAAAAAAAAAAAGACATATATAACAAAAACAAAGGAAGAAATTCAAAATGATCCCAGAAAATCCCTAATCTAGAGATAGCAGCGGTCAACTGATAATTATCATTATAATAATGATGATGATAATAATAATAATAATAATTGGTATATGTCCACTCTGACAAAAGGTTACTGGCAAAATGCCTAACTGGGGTGAAAGGAGGACCTTGTCTGGATGAAACAGTTCTTTTGTCCACACATTACTCCATACATTAGCCCTGGGGCATTGGGGAGGAGGTGACACTTCACTGATTGGAGGAGCATTGGGCTGAAGGCCAAGAGGTTTTCAGGTCAATCTTCATTCAATTCTTGTTGCTCACAGTCAGGCCAGTCAGAAGGCTGGCTGGGTTCAGAGGTGAGTTTGGCTTGCTTTATTAAGAGGTGTAGGAGGATTAACAGGATCGCCAAGGGAAGCTATCTACATGATCCCAAGTTACTTGTGACACCATATATTCCTTAATGATCACCAGTATTCTGAGTTCTTTTAGTTGTAAAAGCAGCATTCTCAGAGATAAGCTTATTTTTTGTTCATTTTGTAATTTTGATCTCAGTTTGTTTTAATAAAAGTTGGGAAATCTCATGTGGCTTCCACTTGCAATTGAACTTATGAAAATAATGGGATATATATATTGTATATAAGTATTCAGCCTGATAATACTAGGACATGAATTCTTGTCCATATCAACCAATCCTGATAGATAGATAGATATAAATATCAGAATATACGAATAACCTAAACCCAGCAACAGTATTAAAACCATTAACTTCGGATGACAAAAATTTCCGCCATTACAATTCTCTGGCTAACTGAAAATTTTTGTTATGTTGTGAGTGATGGCGACTCAGTTCTATCAATAAGTCAAGGTTTTTATCTTACAATCGACAACTTGCAATGAACAAAGCCTTTTATCATAAAATAAATGACTATTACACTACTTACCACATAATATCAATGAAACAAGTAAAAATTATAATTAAGCCAGTAATCATCTAGCATTAAGATCTTCATTTTTCTTGCTTTTAGGGCACAACTTTTTTCCAATAATAAAATTAATTCAAAACTAGCATTCCAAGTGAAATTATGAATCACTGTCACCCATATATGCTGTGTTATTGGCAATCAATTAAAAGAGAATGAATAAGTTACTGTAGCCTTTTGTTGGGCTGTGATCACTAAAAATGGACTGAATTTTTAAAAATCAGATGGGCACAATCTAGTGACCAGTTTAGCATGCACTTACATGGTATAATGAACACCCCCCCATTAATTTTTATATAGCAAAACATTGAGAGGAGTGTGCGTACAAAATTTAAAGCTTCTACCATGATTGTAAGGGCTGGGTGAAGTTCAGATAAATACATATAAATGTCAGAACACATGAATAACCTCAAGTCAGCAACAGTGTTTGAACTGGTCTGTTATGGATAGCAGAGATTAATATTCAAACAGTAAGTCGTGTGTTGGCTTGGGGATATGACTAAGTAAGAAAGAGCACACATTTCAAGTGTGTGCGTGTGAGAAAATTATTCACTTAGATTCTTATCTTTACTGCTCTAACATACATAGTCGATGTGCAAAATTTACAAATCAAACTTCACACCGTGGACAGATATTTGAAAATGAAGGTTCAGCGATTTTGTATAAAATTGACTTGTTTGAAAAAAAAATGGCTAGAATAAATTCAAGTTTCTTTTCTGATGATCCAATTCAGATGTTGAAGGGGTAGGGGTGGTGGTGGTGGTGGTGAGCTCTCCCTGACAGATATGCTTGTACCAGACAGTCTAGACTTTCAGGGACAGGGCTGGAATCATTCAGAAAAAAAAATATGAAAAAATAAAAAATCTCTCATCAGAATTCTTTTGATATTGACAGAATTTGTAGAGTGGAAATGAGGCAAGAATAATTCCAGGAATTTTATTGGGGAATAGAAAAAAAAAAAAAAGGCTTCAATTCCAAGTCTATGCAATGCATAAAGAAACATTAATTTATATCTTGTCGCTCCAATAACGCAGCCAGGCCACTCAAAGGGTCTGGGGATGACGGGGCACCATATATACAGGAATAATGAGTCAAAAGTGGAGAAAATGCAAGTCTTTGTAATATTAACAGCAATTAAGTAAGCAATATGTGTTACACACAAATGGGTGAGGGAAACTACTGAACTCTTTTAGGAAAACAGGAGACAAAAAAAGAATTCAATTGATCACTATCTGAAAAGTAACAAAGGAGTTTAAAAATTCAGTTTTTGTTGATCACTTTTAGTTATTTTTCCTTGTAAAAGAAAATGGAAATAAATTTCATCTACTAAGTAAAAAATTTAAGAGTGGAAAAGATCAAACATTATACAAGGAAAAATTTAGTAGTAATTTTAAATAAATGAATATATATATGTGTGTGTGTGTGTGTGTACACAATCCATCAATACCTTTTTGTCTCATTCACTATAAATGGATAGAAATATATATAGGCTATGAGTGTGTATATACATACATACACACTGCATGAAATAGAAGAGGTTCAAAATATATATATATATATATATATATATATATATATATATATATACATATATTACTCATAGGGCATCACTTCCTCTACACACACCCTCCCCATATATTTGTCCTTCCATCTTATATAAGTGGACAGAGATAAAAAAAGGTAAAAAAGGAAAAAAAAAAAAACCCTGACCAAGGCCTCTACAAGCAGAAAACATTTTGTACGCCATTCATACAAGGATTGACACATACGCACTTGAAATAAAATTTTTAAAAACAACAAAAATCAAGGTCAGGGTTCAAGCACTTGGTTACCAAAAAAAAACTTCCTTCCCTCAATGCAATGTCAGGCAATCGCTGTGGGTGTGGGAGTCTACATATGTAATTGTCGATGGAAAAGCAGGCCTGCAATGGCAGGTAGGTGTACACTAACGGGTGCACGAGAAATGACAATATGAATTATTAGGTAGTGTAACAAGGTAGGTATTAAGAGGGAGACAAGAATATACCCGCTTATGTGTGCATGGATATATACCACTTCCACAAAAATGTATCCAATTCATGATGTGCTGCTACTGCCGTGTATGCAGACGTACAGATTTATGACCTGCATTATATGGACAGGTGAAAAGCTATTTGTTCTATGTGAACAAATATTAGTGAGGGTAGGGATACTTATAGGGGTATATGTACTTTTGTAAAGCCATAATTGTATGATGTATTGACTCAGCAGGTAAAAAACAGTTCTGTAAGTGGAGGTATATATATATACATATATATATATATATATATATCATCAAAAATGACAGTGCCAACTCATACATAGATAGCCCTAAGGAGCATGAAGCTATTTTATTAGATAATTCATTTTTTAATGATTCAAGTATCATAATTTTGATTTTTTTTCAAGCCTCAACTGAACGCAAGACATTTTTTCCAGTCATTTACACATTTTTTTCTCCTAACAACTAGCTTTTCAGTTATATATTATTCAATGTCAAAAGGCTATATTAATCTATTTTATATGGACCAATCCATTATAACTATTATGCTATGGCAGGACATACAACAAAATAATATACAATTGAAGATACTAATTTACACAAATGTGTGGGGTTTGTTTAAACCTATAGATAGTTTTTCAGGAATCTATACTTACTGCATACAGACTTCATATACCAGTGAAACCAATTATTCCTAAGGATATGAATATTAATGCTCTTCTTATACATTGTTCAACTGGTTCTTATCTGACCAAAAGTTGAGCAATATTCTAGCAAGTCAGAGAATGGAAATACTAGATAGTTTAATTAAAATACATTATTTTTCAGGATAATGTTTTGTTTTTTTTTTACCATCGTTGCTAAATGTTTTGCACCTGGGGATCCATTAGAATCCTTGTTGATCATCAAAATAAGGGAGGATTGCTTTCACCAACATGGGGAGTTGGGGGTGCTTACTCACACGGAAAATGAAATCTATGTTCCGAGTTGAAATTTTGGTGGAAGCTGCTTATGTTCACTTAGGAGTAATACCTTAGGGAAAGGCATGAATCCACTCCTTTTTACTTATTATGAGGAGATAGTACATCTAAGGCATGAGGCTAGCAATTCCACTCCGTAAAAACCTACTTGCTACTGAAACCACGATGCAGACACACATCCCGCAAATAATCTACAGGGGGAAAAAAAAAAGCGTTTATCAATAAAGTGCGATAGATCTGTTTAATAATCTTTGTAGGTAAGTGCAGGTAGGTACCTTTCCCAAAGAATATTTGGCATTAGGCTGCACAACTTGTCAACAATATTCATCATTTCATGTCAAGACAATGTATATATGTAGGTATTCATGCTTTGTTATAATGGATTTTACAAGTGCCCAAATAGACCAACTATCATGGACATTCTTCGGAGAGGGAAATGTAGCCACTTGTAGGCTGAACAGAAAGGCTCATCAAATTATTAGATTCAAAACTGAGCTTAAATAAGTGCAATTAATTAGGCAGTCCAAGAAAATGTATGACTGCATGACTTCGAGAGAGAGAGAGAGAGAGAGAGAGAAGGAATGCACGCCTCCGAAATGGAGAGAGAAGGAGGAAATGCACGCCTTTGAGACGGAGAGAGAGAGAGAGGGGAGGAAATGCACACCTTCGAGACGGAGAGAGAGAGAGAGGGGGAGGAAATGCACACCTTCGAGACGGAGAGAGAGAGAGAGAGAGGGAGGGAGGAAATGCACACCTTCGAGACGGAGAGAGAGAGAGAGAGAGAGAGAGAGAGGGGGAGGAAATGCACGCCTTCCAGACAGAGAGAAAGAGAGAGATGAAGGAAATGCACGCCTCCCAGACGGAGAGAAGGAGAGGAAATGCACGCCTTTGAGATGGAGAGGAGATGCATGCCTTCCAGACGGACAGAGAGAGATGAAATGCACGCCTTCAAAATGAAGAGAGAGAGAGAGAGAGAGAGGAAATGCATGCCTTCAAAACGGAGAGAGAGAGGAAATGCACGCCTTCGAGACGGGGACAGAGAGAGAGAGAGAGGAAGGAAATACACACAAGAGAGAGAAAGAGAGGATAAGGGCTAGGTGGGGGGGTCATTGAACAGTTGCATGTCTTTCTTTATGTTAAAGTTAACTGACTGATGCACAAAGCTGTCACCCACATTCGTATTGGGAGGGGGGGCCTGTACGCATGCAATGTGCACATAGCCATGCAACCAAGTGAGCAGCATTCATGATGTAATATGCAGGGCAGACACACACACACACACATGACAGATCGAACAAGCCAAAACGGATGGGGGGAGGGGAATAATGGTGGGGTGGAGCACCCCAACCAATCTGGGTGGATGAATTAAGAAAGAAATTGTTACAGGCTGAACTGACAGCCGCAGGAGACGACTAACAATTGCAATTAAAGACGGATCTTGACTTCATATCAAACGGATGACTTAGGAGAATTTAAAAAGGTTTTAACTCTTCGGTTAATCATTAAAGCCCAAGTGTGGGGTGGTGAAAAATCCTCTAAATTTTACAGATGATTTAGAAATCATGATCAAACAAGATTTTCTTCTCTAATGTTTATTGAAAGCTTTTGATTTTACAGCAATAAATTACATTTTCAATTGAAACAGGGGAGGTGTTAGTGGCTGAGCAGGTAACAGCAATGTCCTTGGGGCAGGCGTGAATCCATCTCTCCCATTACCTACGAGCAGAAAAAGTGCTGAGTTAACTGAGTGACGCCACTTGGGGTGCTTGTCACTTCTAGATCTCTGCCACATATCACAAATGATTCAAGTAAGTAGTAGTGAGAGAAGTGGAGTCCAAGCACTGATGCCTGAAGCCTTAGCCAGCGTAAGGGTACTACTCAAGTGAAGCAAGAAAAGAAAAAGATACAATCATCAACTAAAAAGTCTGATTTTCAACAGCATGTACTTTGAGGACCAATTAAAGAATATAACAGAAAGAGATAAATACTGTCCCATAATGAATGGTACATTAGAACAACTGTAGCCATCAAAAGTGGCAAAGGGTTCTATCCTTTCATAATTTGTGCGTGTGTTTGTTTGTGAGTTCCATCACTCCTGGCCATACAGTATTTCCACAGACTTGAAAATTGGCATCAATTTTTTTCCCTCATTTTCGGAACAAAAGCTTCTCGGGGCCTTATTTGTTCATTAATAATATCTTGATTCTCCAGAATCAACGTCTTTTTTCAATACAATTTTAGAGGTTTTCCAGTGGAAAAAACACCAGTGATGTCTTCAATAGAATTTGTTTCCATCGCATTTATTCTTTGATAGAATCTTTTTTTTCAAGACTTCAAATTTTTGTACTACGGCTGTGCAGTTATTGACTGTGAGGAAGAGTTATCTATGTATATATACACACATTAATTCATCTTGTTAATTAGTATGCGCCCACAAAAAATGATCGTATTATTTATGTTTGGATCGGCTGTTATCCTGAGCAATCTATTTTTTACAGTTTAAATATCGTTATTTCAAATTTTTGTTTTTTTAAAGTCTCAACTCTGAACTAAACATTTCTTTCTGTCATTTACACACTCTCTCTTCTTATAGTTTCAAATATCCAGCAATTCTGAAATATTCTTCATTGTTATATCACATAAATGTATTTATTAGCTCTCTTAATCTATTTCACATGGACCGATTCATTATAACTTTGAGGTTATAATAGGAATCAGACAAAACGGAGATGATTAAAAAAACTAATTTGCACAGGAGGCTTTAATATGGATAGATATTTTCATATTAATTAAAGCAAGGGATAATCCTTTCATCCAATGTACAAGATGCATAAAATTTGCATAATTAATCATTGGTCTAACGAAGTTTCCCCCCTATTTTTTCCTTCACATCTAAGACATTTGATCCCTACAAGTGTGTATGTATAAATTTTTAAATTTCTGATACTTAGGACAAAATCAGTTTAGCCAAATCTGGATTCCTTAAATCATTAGATTAATACAAATGTTTATAAGCATTTGAATGAAGCCCTGATCCAAGATGACTGGATTTGGTTGAGGAGAACCATCTTTATTTATCCACCAAGAAGGATGGTTGAATAGGCAAAGTCTTCATGGAATAACCGAGCAAACCGCCTAACCCTACCATTAACCATCCAGCACACATATATGAACTGATTATCCCTAGATAAGATTATCTCCAGAAAAACTGACATCATGACAGTCAGGATTGCAATAGCAAAGAGAAAAAAAGAAAAGCAATTTGAGATTTAGTCGATATAATGATCTCGATCCAACGAGGAAGAAATTAAAATTCAACAAAAAATTAATTTTGATCAAGTGGCACATAGAACGGTGTCAGGTGACCTATATAAATCTAGCAAAGATCGCAGTACCCACTCGGATGTCAGTCTGCCCGCCCGTCTGTCTGTCTGTCTGTCTGTCAGGTGTCTGCCACAGAAGAACAGCAAATGGATTCTACAAGCAATTTTTACTCCCTCTTCACGATTCCATCTTCAGGCTAAATATTCAAAGAGAGAGAGGGGGGGGTTGGAGAATTTGATTTCCACTGCGATTATGTTATCAATGAATAGAAGTAATAGGAGTCAAAGTAGTAGTACCACTGGTGGAAATAGTAGTGCTAGTATTCAATAGAGAGAGATGAAGAGTAAAAGCGATGTTAGTGCAGCAATCAGGTTAAGCTGACACTAGCAGCCGAAACTAGTGCTACTGATAGTACCATGTGAACAGCTCAAAGACTGACATACAAACCAACACGAGTCAAAAGCATTGATGGCGGGTGGTGGCGGTGGTGGTAGGGAAGGGGTGGAAATTTTTAACAGGCCATTAAACTTATCCCTCAAAGCTAAAAAACATAAAAATGCAAAACAATTTAAAAAGACAGAGAGAGAGAGAGAGAGAGAAAAAAAAAAAAAATCAACAGCAAAACACGAGCTTTTGTTTGGTGTGTGATAATAATGATGATGATGATTTAAAGCTTATATTGAAAGCAAAAGGTGTAATTAAAAAGATTTTGTTCATCTAATTAGAAACTTTAAATCAAAACAGTCATATAAAAGCTAGAGGACTGATAATCTAAACATTTACCCCTTATCATGTCCAGAGAAGAAACGTTTTCTTTTTTGTTCATTCATTCCCTCCATGGTTCTTAAAGTGCGGAGGGGGTTGATTTACTATCCAAGTTGGTGCTAAACTGGGCACTTAGTTTGTGTCCAACTATATTCAGGCTTGGGTTTTTAATAGTGGGACTTCTTTTTAGTGATCACCGCCCAACAAATGGTAAGAGAAATAACTCATTCACTGATCACACCTTCTCCCAATTTTTTAATTGATCACCAATTTCAGATTCATATCAAGTCAATAAATTAACATTTTTTTGGCACAGCAAAATGGTTTTGTTTTTTCATGGCTTTTTGAAAATGAACTTCCACAGCCTTCCTGATTAATCTACCTTGATATTCAATAAGGGAACGGCACTGGGTGCTGAGCAGGTAATGGCACAAAGAATGGATTCTGTGAGCCAAGTTCAAACACCGGCCAGGATGGTTTGTGTTCCCTACACACTGATGCCTTTGGGAACAACATGAATCCATTTCATCCCCTTTAGCTATGGGTGAAATGAGCGTCGCAAGTTCAGTAACTAGTTGCCTCATTCTAATTCACAAATTACAAATAGGCAGAAAAAACTTCATTATGAGATACGTGCTGCCCGAGTGGAGATTGTCGAAGACATAGTCAGTGTAAGGGCACCACTTACTTTAATCAAAAAGAAGGACAAAAATATTGGTATTTCTTCAGTAAAATACACTATGTCCCATACCTTGAGAAAGAATCAGAGGTGAGGCTATTTCAAATTAACTTGTATCACCTGTTGGGAGTTTTACCAAGAATGTACCATAAACGCATGACCGCAATGTGTACCTGGAATATCCCCCCACCCCACTACCCCCGAAATACAAATGGATTCAACCTGAACTAACCATGCAGAACAATCATGAAAGAGAGGAAAAAAAAAAAAGAAAAAAAAAAAAAACTTCAGTCAGGATTTTCAACAAATCCATATCATACATATATATATATATATATATATATATATATATATATATATATATATATATATATATATATATATATATATATATATATATATATATATATATATATATATATATATCATTATCAGCCATTTCAGGTCCACTACTTGACAGAGGCCTTTCCCTACTCCTTTCATGATGAATTTAGGGTCAGGTTTTTTTTTTGGGTGGGCAAGATAGTGGCTAATATATGATAGACTCCTTTCATTTAACAATATTTTTGGATGGTTATTATATTCCAAGGTGATACTTTAAAAACACACACACACACACATACATATACATATATATATTACACAATTAAATAAGTAGAAAAAGATTACATTTGTGGATATACAAACAAACGCACATTTCAATGTAGATGAAGAGGAGAAATGACATCAAATACCCCCCCCCCTGCAGAACTGATCTAACCATCTCAACTAGATGGAAAAAAGAAGAAGAAAAAAAAAAAAATCATTTCAGCCAAATACAATACATCTCCCCATTCAAAATCAGAGGCGTAGCTGAGGGGTAGAAGTGGGTGGATCTACTTGAACCCCACACACACACACACACCCGGCCCCCCCAAAAGAATTATACTGCATTTCTAGTGACAGTATGTAATAACAAGGACATTAAAGTACATAGATGAATAGCACAAATAATAATTTCGCCTTTGGGGTCGTTTTTCAACAATCAACTGTTAGCGCCAGTCTATCTATTGTAATTTCTTTCTTTTTCGTCAAACCTCACTAAATATTGGAGGGGGTGGCCCCGGGGAACCAAGCCTCCCAGGTCCCCAAATCTCTGGCTATGTTGCTGTTCAAGATGTCAAATATTTCAAGTTATGCAAAGAAGAAAAAGAAACTTGCAGTTCAACACCAACAATATACACACGTTCGTCAGGATGAGAAACATTTTTATGAACACCGAACCACAATCTCTTTCTCCTTATCTGCAAGTTTTTCCAACTGGAATTCATTTTGGGTATAGAAGAAAGATGGGAGTGAGTGGATGCTTGAAGGTACTGAGGAAGAAGAAAAATATGAACATGATCTGGCACACTGACACACATGTGGGTCATACAATGCTCAACATTTCCAATTATTCCAACAAATATTTAGAAAAGAAATCAATTTTTTTTTTTTCATTCTATGAAAATGACAGAGAGAGAAGAAAAGCTTAGGAAAAAATAAAGCAAGAGAGAGAGAGAGAGAGAGAGAGAGAGAGATGATTGCATAAGATTATAATTGGAAAATCAATAAAATACATCTTGTAATTTATAATTTCCCTAAGGACGCACACACACGCGCATACACACGCACAAGGATGCAGTGTGCTTGATTAGCAAATGCAATTTTTAATTATTTAGGCAGCGTAGTTGAAGGAAGAGGAGGAAGAGGAGGAGGGGGAAGTGAAAAAAATGGCACTTGTCTGTTTATAGTTTAATATTTCAAACAATGAAGAGTGAGAAAATAGCCAAGTTATATCTGGAAAGAGGAGGCAGATGGGAGTGCTGCATCCATGTATTAGTCTATCAGAGTGCTTCTTTATTTTAGTGTCAGTAACCCCCCTCCCAGCATTTACACAAAAAATTTCATTCACCATTGACTAAATTTTCTTACATTTCTGAACATTTTCGTTTGATTCTTCTTCGTGTATAATTCTATAGGTGATATCATGTGATCTCTCCTTAAATGTTATATTACAATAAATTCGAGAAATATGCAGCATCTTCAAATTAGAAAATCATAGGTAGAAAAGATGAGGAAAAAAAAAAAAAAAAAAAAAAAAAAAAAGACAATAAGTGACTACTAACCACTTTGATGGAAATGTATTTTCCAGATTAGAAAAAATATAATTGAGTTAATCATCCTTCATTCACTCCTATAATAATTTCATTCATCTTTGGGTGGATCATTCACCCAGTAGAAGAAATGCTTGTCTCTCAGACTATTTCTACCTGAAACAGTGTAGTACACTTTACTGGCAAGCAGAACAGAGCAAGGCCTAACAATTGCTCATAGCAGCAATTCCCAACCTTGAGTCAGTGGATCCCTGGAGGTCCAACAAAGGTATTATGGGAGATCTGTAAGCTTGATGAGTGAGCAGACCTTTTAAAAGTGAGAAGAACAGGCATGCAAGATTTACTTCTATGTTAAGGAATTCAAAAATAATGAAATGAAGATACCAATATGATTTTAGGTATCCCAATCTACTGCTTTTGAAAAGTTCACTTTTGGCCACTTTTTCGTTTCAACAACAGAAAGTCTAAAGCAAACAGAGTTCAGTGTTTGTTCTGCAATTAAAAGTAATAGAGGCAGCATATACCCTCTTCCCCTCTCTCCTACAAGCCAGTCTCCAGTACCTCCCACTACTCTAATCCCCGACAACTCAGCTTAACCTAATATCACCATTTTTGGGGTCTGGGAAGATTTAAGTTTTGGCTATAAAAATACTAGGCAAATTGCCATTTTCATTCATGAAATGTTCTTTTTAAAGGAATGCTCTACTCTTGGACAGTGGACAAGCAGGGATTGTATGTAACATTCCATGTCTGCAACACTTGTCAAGGGAGAATACTCCATGATCAGAATCTAATAGTTTTTTCCCTTATATTTATTTATATATATATATAAATTATATATAATTATATATATAATAGTTTTCTCCCTTATATTTAATCGCTTGTAAGAAAATGAAAAAAAAAAACGAAAAACAAAAAAAAAACACACAACACCAACTAAATCATTCTGATTGAACATAAATGAATATGCAGTGCAACATAGTTTTGGATATTTTAAAGTTCATTTCTATTTCAAAATTATTCAAATACTGCTGTCATATTTGACAGCATCACATACACACACTAGAACAAGAGAGATCAAATCGCTTTCATACTAATAACTAACATTAAAATGGTGTTTCCAGGACATTTTTGATCCTAGTGTAAAAATTTACTAGAAATAGATTTGTTATGCGGCAAATTAAAAGTAAAAAGTTGAGAATAATATTCTGAACATTTCTAAATCCAGAATGGAAAAATATTGATTCTTCCCCTCTTCTGTTTTTATCAACTGTTACTTACAAGATGTAACCTAAATATCAGTTCTGCCCATTTCTAAGCCAAAAGCTTCTGTCAGACATTTATAACCTATTTATCTTAAAGAGGTGCTAACTGAAATTTTGATAAGAACAAAATGTTTCAATTTAAAACCCTCCTTCAAGTTTAGAGTGTGCACGCCAAATTTGGTTATGCTGTACCTGTGTTCAGATGGTTTTAAAGCATGACAGACAAACAAATGCACAGATGGACACCACTGAATTAGACATTAGGAAGCTTCAACAGTCTGCAGAAAACTGGAAAAAAAACAGAACAAAACAAAACAAAAAATCCCTGACTGAAGTGAAGTGATTTGAGAGGCCTAGCTACTCGCCGACCAAAAATCAAGCTAAGGCTCTTAGAAATTATAAGCTAAACCTCAAAGATGCTTGGCTACAAAAAGCCTCAAATGAGCAAAGAGCAAGACATTCTTTTTGATTGAGCCCTTCTGCTTCCTTAGCCGGATCTCTGGGTTTTCAGCATTTCATCCCATAACTCGTATGTATGCAATGCAGTGAACACTCAATTAGCTTCCATCAGCAGAAGGGTTCCAACCGCAGCTCTTGTCAGCCACACCCATCCTGAGCTGGTTTCAGCTGCCATGGCTATCCCCCTAGTGACTCAAGTTGTTTGGGTTCTTTCAGGATTTTTTATAAGAAAGAGTGCACTGATGTTACTGGGAAGCAGCCATAGCCAACTTCTATAGGGTCTAGTGAGGAGTACCATCTCTTGGCCATAACCTCATCAATAGAAATCCAGATATTTGGCCTTCTTAAGTTGCTGAGATATGGCCATCCTACCCTCTCAGGGCACTCTGAGTTCGGCTACTATGATGGTTTTTGTGCTCCAGGAAAGAAGTTTCCCAAGTTTGAAGGAAGGAAGTGAGGAGCAGTGCAGCTATTACCAGCATCAAAATCAGAATCAGCAAACTGAATTTGAGTTTTGACCAGCGTTGCTTACGTTCACTTTGCACAAATGCCCTTGGGAATGGCATGAATCCACTTCCCATCCAAATTATTGGTTAACAAATAGCAGGGCAGTTGGAGCCTTTTAGTCCTCCTGGATGACAGTCCATCTCGTGCATAGGGCTTGCAACTCCATCCTGTAAAATCTATTCACTACCAGAACAACAAAATAGCCCTATGCTCCACAAAGAGTCTACAGAAGAAGGAAGAGAGAAAAAAAAAAAAAAAAAAAAAAAGGTTGAAGAAGGTTTTGACATGTAACGAACTTTGTCTATCCAATCCCAAATGAAACAATATAAAAAGAGAGACAGATGGACACCCCTCTATTGAATCAGTGAAGCCCCACAAATGAACTGGCCAAGTGGGCAACTGATTCTTCTCTCTTTGCTTTCCCCTGCGGGTGTCTCCGGGTGTTCCTGTTTACATTTTAGGGGCTACAACCTAGCAAACATGCACAAGTGCATCTCTAAGCACTATCTGAGGAACATTATTTTCGTTTTTTCGATAGCTCTCTACATTCATTTCCCTCCGACCATACCCAAAATCTTGTGTTAATAATTTTAGATGAAAGATCTTCTGAAAATCTCATTTTTGATCATGATTTGATCTGGTACGGTGATTCATTCTCGTGGAGTACAGATATCAATATAATTTTGCAATCGTATCTTCCTCTGGTCGACCGTCAACGCCCTGAAGAACTACAATGTCTTTTGCTTTCTCCAGAGCTTTTCCTCTTCATCACGACAGTTGAGTTTCATTTAATCATTTCCCATCATTGCATTAATGAAGATGACATTGGCATTAGAGGGACGGAAAGGGAAAATCAACATAGCCAGGGTCCTTCCTTAATGTAACTAATATCCCAAGTATCCACACTTCCAGGTCTTTACCCTCACACAAGGAAAATGGACCCCCTGCTCCTTGTTATCAAATGTCATGTTGGCTTAATTCCAAGAGAAAATTAACAGAAAATGCCATCATCATACAAAATAAACTTGTTACCTTCACATGGAAGATTGCATTCTTACGGACAGAGAAATAAAACAATTGACATAGTTCATTACAGAAGCAGATTAGTAGATTATGTTGCAAAGAAGTCAAAGTAAAGATACAAATATATTGACAGCAATTCTTGGACTAACAAAGTTTCCTAGATTTCTTCAACGGCTAAAAGTGGCAACACTTTTCCAAATATGGATGAAATTGGATTTTCAATTATCAGGTAACACTATACACTCCAAAAACTCATACAAAGGCTCAAAAAAGTATAAAATATACAACATATTAACGAGATATCATTGTTCATAAAAAACGTTATTCTCTGTCCCATGGCACTGTTTTCTACATAAAAAATTTTCATTATGTATACATATTACACACACAGTATGAGTATACAACATATTGGTCAGTTATTAATAAAATAATGGAAATAAAACCTTGGTTCAAGATACTGTTTTCCACATACAACATACCAACTATCCCCCCCTTTCCCCCCAAATCTAGCCACTTTTAGCTATTCAAGAAATCTAGTCTATTTTAAGAAACTGCACTACAGACTAGCTGGACCAATGGAAATTCCACAGGTGTTGACAACTAACATTATCCATTATCTCATGCCTCTGCTCCAAACAGGTTTTCTTTAGCTTTCTCACCATCTCCTTTTCCTTCCCTCTTCGTAATTCCTTTGTCATTATTTTTGCTCCAATTCAGAAGCTCAGGATTGGGTAGATACTACACTATGATCCTAGGTAGAGAAATACGAAGGCCCTACATATAATAAAACAGAATAATAGTATAGATTCTCAATATAGAGACCTACATAGAATTTTCTTGATCCTTAGAAGTCACTGAAGATGCCAACTGTGTCAGTGATCGTCAAGAAGTATGCCTAGAGCATTTCATAAGCCTTTTTGATTTAGATTACTTTACAAGGCTGCTGGCAAATATTTAAATTACAAGCTTAACTTTTGGCAGCTTCCTCTCCAGTATAGCACTTGCTTGCTAACGTCTATCACTCAAACTGAATTGTTGGATTTCCCAAGTTTTCTCATCTTATATGATTAAGAAGTTTTAACCATCAATCTTATGATCTACTGTCATATACTCCATGTTATTGATGAAGTACTATATACATGAATCTATTAATATAACATTGACAATTGTTTGTTTGGTTGGTTGTGATAGCATGACATATGGAGAGATCTTGGGGGCTGAAAATTAGTCCATACGGGTAAGTTGACCCAAAGATGAACATGGAATAGATGGTGAATTTTCAGTCAAAATTATTATTTCTGGACGAATTGCCAAAAGGGCATCCATCCACATCATATTGCATGAACCCAAATTTAAGCATCTCTGAATTTAATGTAATTTAAACATTCATTCATTTCTAAAAAAATATCAGGAGTTACTGATCGTTAAGTGGTCAGTAGAACAGAAAATGGGATGGGCAAGCCCAGTTCAAATTCCAACTGAAATACTCCGTGTTCAATTTGTACCGAAGCCCTTGAGAGAGGCATGAATATGAATGAATTTTTAAAAATTGGTAAGAATAGAATTTCTATTTTAGGTCTTATTTTTGTTATATGTGTGAATTTTCATGAAGGTGAAATATAAACTTTAATTGTTCAGAAGAAACAATTCTGATAGAATCAACATTTACAGACCAAGTGAAGCGTCTTCCTGAAGAGTGAACTAATGTGATTCTATTCATTTGGGGTATTTAGAAACCCAACCACTTCTACTGCTATATTATTAATGAATATTCACGTTTTTACTATAATTGATCATTTTCATGCCATAACGATCGTCAGGTAACAACGTTTTCCATTTTCATTCTCGCCTTCTACATACAACTAAACTGCTGTTTTGTTTTACTTTTTTGCAGGGTATTTTGAAAATAATTTCTCAGATGAAGTAACCTATAAGAATGGTACATTTGCTTTTACCCAAGGAAAGAATTAACAGGTATATTTGAATTCTTATGAATTTAAGTTTTTACACGGGGGGGGGGGATAATGTATTTTGTATCCATCTGTACTCCTGAAGAGTTTGAGCGGTTTCTTGACATTATTTCACTTGACTTAGTTTGAAACTTATCAGTCCATGACTTCTAAGCTGTTGATTAATGTAAGTAACTGTTTTCATCTTGTCAATTTCATCAGAGGTTTTATTAAAAAGTGACTGAACTTGTTCAAAAAATGTGACTTAACTTGTTCAAGAGGAAGAGTCCATTGTTCTAAATGGTTGGTGGGAGATATTTTTATCAGCAAAATTGTTACCTTTAAGTCCATATTTACGGAAAGAGAAACAAAAGAGAAAAAGTAATATGGCTTATAACAATAACTCCCTCAATATGGCGTGTCTACACCCTAAAATTATGAATTTACATATGTCTCTAATGACATTGTTTCGAATGGGGGTCACCTTTAGGCTATAGTCATCGATGATTATCAGGGATATAAATAAAAGCCTAAAAGCTACGGTAATATTTATTCATAGGGATTTAGCAATAAAAATTTTTAAAAAATCTAATGGATTTCCGGTTCAAGATTTCTAGTAAGGATAATCTAGTCAAGTTCGGTTTTTCTGAACAGTGGGCAATCAATAGAGATGAAGTTATTAATTTGTGGTGAACAAGGCTGTCATTTTGTCGCCTCTGACAAACCGATTAACTTGAACAGTGAAATCCCAGTGAATACAATTGGAAACCATGTAAATTAGGTTTAATTTCCAAAAACTGACCCCCTTTCCCAAGAAGAAAAAAAAAACTTCCATCAGTCTTAATATGGCATCTGTAGTTCAAGTTTTGTAAATATAAATAAAGAGAAATTAAAAAAAAGAAACAAAAATGTATCTTGTAGTTCTTTCCTAGGTGCAGTAGTGACTTTCTTCGATGACCCCCTAAAGGGGGGAATCTTAGTTGATGAACGAAGAGGAGCTTTCATAAAAGAGATTTCACGGTTTCTCCTGATTCGAGAACACGTGGGTTTACAATAACAACAACATTAACCCCATCAAGAAAACCTGATTTCACCGATTTCTATCAATCCTAATATTGTTTCAATTCTTAATTCCTCAAAGCAAAGTCTATAATTAGTCTCATAGACAGAGCACGAAATCTTGTATACTGTAAGGTCACCCACTCGATTCTAGCTGAGCGATTTTACCCACCCGGGTACTACAGAAGATCCAGTCATTCATAGATACAATAAGAAACATTGATCGTCAATTGATTTTTTTTTAAATTCCTTTTTTTTCTGGGGAAAAAGAAATAAAATAGTCATTGTAGAAAAGAATTGAGTACAAAAGAAAAACGAGAAACAAATTAAGTAGGACTTATGTTTACGTAGCACAAATCAAGGGGGGAAAAAAATGAAAAACCCGTAAAAACGCTTTAAAACGTAGTAAGTAAATAGATGAATTAACTATTTCAGGTATGCATGTATTATCAACGGTTTAATGATTAAAATATACATGCACTGGTTAGTTTTCATCAAGGTCTTATATATATTTCTATAAAAATATGAAAAGAAAGCAGTAGCTTAGAAGAACATGTCCACGAACTCTCATCAATTGAAATTCAGTAGTATGGAGTGAAAACACATGGTTACCTCCCACTCCCATGTAATTCTTGCCTCCTCCTTCTGCCTTTCTTCTTCTTCTCCCCCATCGGCCGATTTTGTAATGGACGACTGTGTGTTCAAATAATCAACACAAAAAAAGTCAGTCGTAAATTCATCGCCGTCGAAGACGACGACCGATTCCTTCCCTGGGAAGAAATTTCATGTACCAAATAATTCCTTTCCTACTTCTAGGTAGGTAGGTTATCATCAAGATTATTTTAGGGGTGACGGTAGAGGAAAAAAAGAGAGAGAAAAAAAAGATATATTGGGGTGTCTTGATGCTGGGTAAATATTATTAGTGGTGTACATTGATGATATCTGCGACGACATTAAAAAGAAAGAGAAGCCGGCATTGAAGTTAAATAATGATAAGTATTTCTTTCTTCTGATTTTTCTCTAACCGGAGAGGCAACTCCGTTTTTGTATTAAGGATGCAAAATTAATAGCAATCAAATATTACAGATTTTGTTCCGTGGGGATAACTTTAACAACATTTTTTTTTCTGAATTTAATGATATAAAAAGAGACTTAGTCGAAAAGCTGGATCTATTGGATCGGAATGGATGTGAAGACGGCAATAAATGAACCCGACATGAAATTTTGAATTATATGTCAAATAAATCGCATGTGGAAAAAGTCATGATGTTGTTTGTGCACATGATTACACGATACCTCCGTAAAAATGGCAGAAAGTAGGTGCTCATTTTATCATTATAATTACATTGTAAATAGCCCCCCAATCTATGTAAAACCTCAAAGACATTTTTTTTCTTGAAAAAAACTAGAAAAATGCCGGAAGTTCGGATATTTAATGGATTGAAAACATATAAAATTAAGAGTAAAAAAAAATAGAACTGCGAGGTTGAAAACAACGAATCTTGACCCTTTTGTGAATAGTAAATAAACTGAGCTGTTTTTTTTTAAAATCTGAATTTTATACACAAGGAAGAAAAGGGAGGAAGAAACAATCGGAATATAGAAGTACAAATTATATTATAACAGTCTAAATTAGTTTGAAAAGATAGAAAAATGTTCATCTCATAATTATTATGACAACAATAACAATAACAACAACCACGTCGAAATAAACAAATAAAGATATTTCACCCAAAGTACATTCGTACGAATCCCATAAAAAAGATAAAACGTTTTTGATTATCAAATAGAAAAGTTTCATGATCTGGGGTGAGACATTTTTTTTTCCTCACCCGGATATAAGATGTATTGGTTAAAAAAATATGAAGTTAACATCTTTTCTCTTTCATCGACACACAATCATTTAGTCAGAAATAAAACAAAAAAAGTTTTGCTTACCCAAATAAGTAATTATAAAATGTAATCTTGGTTAGTAAATAATCGAGAATGGATAGTAGTCGGAAGGAGGAGTCAGGCTTCAGTTAGTTGGGGGTGAAAGTGTTTTACCAAAACTAAAGGACACCCTCCTCACAAGAAGACAAACCTAGTCATTATTGTGTAGTGTGTGTGTGTGTGTGTCTCTCTCACTCTCTCTTTCTCTTCTCACTTGGATGATGATGATAGTGATGATGATATGCGCGTGTTGCGTACATACATGTGTGTGTGTGTATGTGTGTTTGTTTTAGTCAAGTGTGTTGTGTAGTCAGCAGCAGGTCCTGACTACACAACACACACACATACACATACTTGAAAATACAATTTGCATATATTATTTATTTTACATGTTATACTCTTCTTTTTTCATTACAAGCTTTCCACAACAGGAAGCTGTAAAATATCAGGTCTTTTCAAAATCTCAACAATGTTTAGCTTGACGACTGTCATCTCAGTGGATGATGATAGAATAATAATATTGTTGTTGGGGAAACTTTTTCATTTACTAATACCTTAGCTTTTCCAAGTTTTCTTTCATAATAATACAAAACGCAATAAAAAAAGTCATATTTTTGCCAACCAAAATGTTTTTCAAATGATAGACACTTTCTTTTAGGGCAGAGTAATTTCTTTTTTTTTGTTGTTGAAAAAGACTAATTAATCATTCTTACCCCCTCCCAAATAAAAAACCCTTTCAAGTGAAATTCACGGTAGTGCACCCTAGACTAATACTAAAAAATTATGAATCCCAACACCTGTGTTCTCCAAAAATGGAATTGGATATTTTCAGGGTCCAAATATTTCCAAATTCCAAAGCGAAATAGAGAGTTTTCTAAAAATTCGACAAAAAAAAAAAACTTCTTGGTGTGGGAGAAGGAGATGAATAGGTTGGAAAAAATACCTACCCCAGGCCCCAAGCCTTTTTTTTTTCAAGGGTAGTGAATAGGTCATGGTCTTTTCCTTTTCTATTGTTCAAGTAATGTCCCAAGGCCAGACGAATGGGGACTGTACAAGTAGTAACCTGAATCATACACAATATTCCTACCCATGGACGTTATTAAAACAAATCCACATAGAAATAAACAAATTGTAATTTTTATTATCATTTTTCTCAATTTTCAAAATAAAAATACTGACTCCAGTTTTGTTCGTGACAAAGTATAAACAGAAGGGATCACATTTTTAAATGTATCATTGCCTCAGGAGATTTTTTAAAAAATTGACATGCAATCTCTTTAGGGGTCAAGATTCAGTTTCGCCGCTTTCGTAGAAGTTTTTTTCTCCCAAGTAATTTTCTGTGATATCAATCCATAAGGTCTTCATTTCTTCCGGAAATTTACTAGTTTGAAAAAAAATTACTGAGTGAAGATTTCAATGGGTGGGTTCTATTTACAACGTAACTATAATGCTAAATTGACCCCATACTGACTTGACTTTCCATGCGTCATACGAAAATGCGGCTGTGAATTACTCTTCCGCTGAATGTTACTGTCAGCATTTTCCTCGTGAAATTCAATGTGTTTTTGAGAGACAGTAATAATGAAATGAGGGCCCCATTTCCAATAGAAAACTACAAATCGTTCAGTGGTCCCTAATATTATGTCCCCCCCCTTTTTTTATAAAGACGACGACGGTCACGCGTGAAGCCTCAACCCCTTCTTGAGAAGATGCACTGAACCCACAAGAAAACCCCTACCAAAAGGATTAGATATGGACCCAACCATTTTTTGTTATCACTACTGACTATTATCCACTCAAAAAAAAAAGGGGGGGGGTTGATTATCTCCTTTCCAGTTGACCGGATATGTTTTCCCCCCCCAAATCCAATGGAAAATCGAACCTAGGGTAAAGTGATTTTCAATTTGAATGAAAGCATAAATAAATGAATAATTTGATATGACATTTTTTTTTTGTGACCAAGATATTTTTCTTATTTTATTTACCATCGAAAATTATATCTACACAAATCGCTCCTTATTCGTTTAATCTTTCATCAAAAAACAGAGATTAAAGAATAAATTCAATCAAGAAGTATGGGTAGTATTCAAAAAAAAAATATTTATATTTACAACTTTTTTGATAAGTAAAATCAATCGAAAAAAGATTAGTTGCACCAACTGAATTGACTTGAGTTATAAATAATGTCCAAGCATTTAAAAAGAAAAGTATTTGAAAAAAATGAAACGGGAAACAAAGATTTAAAAACATTCCCAGTCTAAAACATGCATTGAAATTTAATGATGAAAATAAGAGACGAAGTTTTCAATTTAATTAGAAATTGAACAATTAAGTCATTTTGCTCTTAAAACAAATAATATTTACTTAAAACCAAGAAAAATTGGCGTCATTAAAAAAGAAATCATAGATTCTTCATAGTTAGCAGAAAATGAAACTGATTAAGACTTTTTATCTTCAGGTATTTTTCGTAGAGAAAAGAAATTATGAATTAAACAGAATGTTAAAATACTTATATAAATTGATTTAAGAAAGCAAAACAAATGTAACGGGAAGAAGTAAATAAAAAAATTAGTTTATTTATTTTTGATTTTCGACAACAGCAAATATAAACAGATCCCCGACTTCGTGGTCAGCTTTTTAAAAATAACTTCTCCCCAGCTGAGAGCTAAAAATACTATTTTGAGTTGAGGAAACTGAATGAATATATTTTCATGGGGGAAAAAATAACCTACTCAGATTTTAGGGGTTGAACAAATAGTTTAATATATTTACATTTAAAAAGAAATCTTACCTTACCTAAAAACCACTACAGAGGAACCGATGAGCCTCAATTAAAATCTGATTTTGATGGTAACCCGAACCAGTTTTTTTTTTGGTCTCATTTTTTTTCAACATAATTTTTTTTTTCTTTCTATCCAATTTGACCAAAATATACAAATACAAATAAATTAAGTCGGGTTTCATTAGTAGAAGTATTCTACTAGCACTATTAAAGTACTCAAAGCATTTTTAAGATTGAAAGATAACACTAGATGAGAATACTAACTCTGTCCCATAATAGTGATCACATCTGGTGTATGAAATGCAAATGCAGATGGGACAACTATTATGGGACAGGCAGTGAATTCGAAGAGGGAACCCCAACCAACTTTTTTCTTACGAAACTGATTTTGAAAAAAAGGAAAGTTTCTTTAAAGTTATAATTTGCGAAACGATTTAATAGCATTATTGAAAATATCATGGAGAATTTAGAATTATTATAGATTTTAAATAAGAGAGGGAAAAAAAAAAGAGCCCAAGGCCAGGATTTGTACAAAACCTCTTACGACACAGTCACGTGAGCGAGGAGCCTCCTTCCGCCCTCCTTATGAATAATGAGGATCGTTTTTATAAGTGAACGTCGTAATAGAAAGAAAATCCCGGGAGTTTACCTTTTTAGTCTTCAGTACTTTTTACGATAAATTCGACAGTGCAGGTTTTTTTTTAGCAATTTACTATGAATCGTTTGATTTTTACAACGACTTCCGACTCGAAAAGACAAATAATGTCAATGTTTTTAAACCTTGAAAAAAAAAAAAACATCATTTTTTTTGTGAGGAGCAAAAAAAAAAAAAATGATTTAAAATTTTTTTTGCTTTTTACATAAGAAACAAAAAACACTGTTGATTCGATGTTTTGTTTTACCATGACTCATATTGCAAGTATTATACTTTAAAGTTGATAATTTTATCTAAAATAAATAAGACCCTTGGATTTGGATTTACAAGAATTTTCACTCATTTATTTTGGTAAGCTAGAAAAAAAACATACGATCGAATGCTTCTAAAATCTGGGATTCCCCAATAGTTAAAGGGGTGGCGAAGTTTGAACCGATCTTTAATTTTTGACAAAATACAAGGATTTTTTTCTAACACGATGTTAACAGGAATCAGGTGTTATTTTTTCCCCTAAGTTTTCTATCTACAAAAACCATTACAAAGATATCGGTAAAGAATATCATTTAGTCGTCCTTTTTTATATAACTCACTGACAAGTCAAGTAGCAGGTCAGGAAGTGATATTTCAAAGAGAAATTCAAGATTTAACAATTTTAGGGCATTTACTTAGTAAACGAGGAAAATTGTGGCAAAATTTTTGATGCAGGGTCGAAATTGTAACTAATTACACCCCCTATTTTTTTTTCAGGCCATTCTGTGTCTATTCTTGAAAATAGTGTTATTATAATTTCGCCCATAAAAGAAAAAAAAATTACTTTAAAACAGTCCAGTTCTTATTAACAAAGCAAATCTGTTTTTCTTCCTGTAGATGAAAAATTTAACTTTTTTTTGCCTCTCTTGCGAAAACGAGAAAAAATAAAACTTACGATTTTTCAAATGAAAAAAATTCAATTACGTTTTAAAAAATAAAGTGCAATTAGAGAGGTTATTCAATATTGGTGAAAACTTTGTCAACTCGTCGAAAATTACGCCGTAATTCTACACTTTCACCTCGGAAAAAATAAGACTGAATTTCAACACACGTGGATGAAAGAAGGAGGGAAAATAAGAAACAACTTTTTTAGCCAGCCTCATATTGTGATTAAGGAAATGTCGCAGAAATATTTAAAATGATTTAAAGTAATGTCGGTTTCTGTGAAATCAGTAAATTAAGTGACAGTTAAGGGTAAATATTTCTGATATTCATGAAAAAAAAAAACGGAATTTTAATTGCTCGTAATTCGTACTGAATACAACAAGCTGATCCGGGATCACATTTTTGATTGAGAGAGATTTCGAAGTTTTTTTGTTTTTTGTAATTCAATATTATTATTTCCATTTTCTTTTTCTTGCTTAAACATTAAAAGATAAATGATTCTAACAATATTCTACGTACAAAGGAAAATAAATCTTAGGAAATTCTGTGGTTTCTAACCATTTTGAGGCCGTAAATTTCGATGAAGCTAAGATTACATGAAAATAATTATTTTATCCAAAAGTATCTACAATGTCTATAATTATAACTATTTTGTAAATGATTTATTATGAAGAATCATTCGTTATCTAAATAAAATGATTTACGTTTGGGTCAATAGATATGAAATTCAAAAAAACAGAAATGAAAATAGAGTTTTTTAGGCCCAAATATTTTGGGAGGGAAAATCGTAAACTTCAGCTTTTTCAGTTTTTGCTTAAATAAGGGAAAATATTTGGGTTTTAGAAATTAAAAATATCCGAAAAGTTCTTTTTTTTTTTCATTTAGGAAATGAAAAATTTGTTTTTAAATCAGAAAAAGGTTCTCCTAGTCGTCACAGAAATGGAATTTGAAAGGAAAAATGATTTGACAAAGCAGTTGAAATAAAAAAGAAATAATCCTATCTTTGTCCCGTAATAGTTTCGACATCAGAACACATAGATCATTGAGTAAATGTAACAACTATTATGGGACAGAGGTAGTATTTTTTTTTATTTACTTCAAATGTAAATAAATCATAAATAAATATTTACGGTGTGTAAATTCGGAGGAAACTTTTTACGTTTGGTTCATTCCCAAAAAGTGATTAAATTTCAAGAAAAATTGATAAAGGAAAGAAAATACAAAGATGAAAAAATCATATGTAAAAACTTTTACTCAATCATTGAATTAATCCAAAAGTAATTAATTCACAAAAGAGAGATAAAATGATGAAATCTAACATATTTTTTCAAATAGAAATAAAAAGAAAAAAAACAGAATAGACGAAAAAGGAAAAGAAATTGAAAAAAAAAGTTTACAACATTTTTCAAAAAAATTGTCTTGGAAAAAAAAACAAGGATTTGGATTTTGTCTGAACAAGATCCTTTTTTTCTTACCTAGATTCTCAAAATAACTCGAAATTCACAAGTAAAAATACTCTCCAGGTTTGTTGATATAGAGAATAAAAAGTTAAAACGAAGTCTTATCTTCCTTGTTAAAAAGTTAGAAATTATCAAGAAAGACTTGAGTCTCCCTTCTTCCTTCTTCTTCTTCTTCCCAAATCACCAAGAAGAAGAATGAACGAACGTTAAAATCAAGAGAAAATCACTCTGCATTTTTTGGGCCGTCTTCTTCCTTAATTACTGACCCCAGAAATCCCTTTCCCCCTTTTTTATCTATCGTTGGTGGGATTTTTCTATTATATCTGTAAATTATTATAGACTTTTATTTTTAAAAACCAATAATAAAATATTTAAATTTCATTATTTATGGAAACCTTCTTCTTTTCAGCATTGTAAGGGATCCTTTTCCCCTATTTTTTCCCGAATTCAAGTTTCAGGATATTATTAAAATTGTAAAAAAAAGTCTTTTCTTTAAAAAAATGCTCAAATTTAACAACAACAACAAAAATACTGTCTCCCTTTTTCTATTCTGATTATCTAAACGAAGAATGAAGCAATTTTATACAAGAAATCCCAGAAATTTGAACCTTTTTTTTTGCTGACCACCACAGATTCACTTTTATCTTACTTAACGGTTTATTCCATCTTTTATTATAGCTGTAAATTATTATTTTGAAATTCAAATCTTCACTTTAAAGAATCAATGATAATTTATTTTTAATTTGATGATTGATTGAAACCCTTTTTTTCAACATTGTAAGGGATCCCCCCTCCACCCATTTTCCCAAAATCATTTTTCAGAATTTTATTGTTATCTTCAAATAAATATTTTTTAAAAATCAAACTCAAGCAAATAATATGCATGGGGAAAATTTAAATACATTACTCAAAATTCCTTTATGGATATATACATTGACAGTGGGGAGATGTATCATGATTTGGAACATTTCTTGAGATTTGGTTGGAGAGAGACATTACAAGTTCTAATGATTAGAGACTTCCGTAATTCATATCTATCATAATTATTCATACAGAAATTGGAAAGTGTTCTTTAAGGAAATGAATAGACGGAAAGGCCAATAATATGGCTGATTGGTTTAATAAGATACAAGTATATCAGATAATTATTTCTATATGGAAAAAAAAACTGAGTTAGAGATGTAGGAAGATTCAATCTATCTTTTTCACGCATCAAATCTATCTATATCTATCTATCTATCTATCAATCTATCTATCTATCTATCTATCTCTTCATATCTATCTATCTATCTACCCATCTATCATTTATTGATGGAGGGAGAAAGATTATCCGATCGAGATGTGTGGTCGGATAACTGACCTGATCATATAAAGGGAGCAATTGCTGAACACAATTACTGGACTTCGGAATCTTGAACGGATTATCCGAAATTCGGATAATGGGTATTCGGATAATCGAAGTTTCTAGATCTGAATCGACTGAGATAGATAGATAGGACACCCAACCGATTTCTATTTATCTACTTGTCTGTTATCTATGTACTGACATTTAGCAAGCATATATATATATATATATATATATATATATATATATATGTATGTATGTATGTATAAGAAGTTATTCTGTATATTTGCTTGCAAGGAAATCTGTTCGAATATACTTAGATAACAGATACATGAATTTATATAAGTAAATAAATTAATGTATACATAAATGAGTGTAAGTGTGTGTCTGCGTGTGTTTATATGTATGTGTGTTTGAAATGTCTTTGATGAAGAATCCTCTCCTTCTTGTACCTATCAAACATGGCTACCCTTCTTCTTGCAGTCCTTCTTCTTCTTCTTCCTTCTTTCTGCGGGGTTCTCCTACATTTTTGCATGGAGTAACAAACAAACAAATTGTTTATCTGTAAACAATTTGACAGTTGGCGATTGGCCTGCACGGTATCACGTGGCCGTAACAGCAGGCGCCTGCCTTGCCTCCGTCGGTGAAGCGGACTTGCATTGTGGTACTGGCATCCCCACACTAACGGGACTCTCTTCTACAGACCACGTGCTCCTTGCACTAACACACACACACACACACACACACACACAGAGTCAAGTGCATGGACTTCGGTTTTCTCTGGATTCGTACTGATGTAGATATAGAGTTGATTTCATATGTAACTCACTCTCACGGATGCACGTTGTCATTCATACCTGCACACACCGACAGACACCCAGCGGTTGAAATGGGGAGGTACGAAGGGGTATGGCCTATACCTACTTCTCGATTTCAGTAGAAGTCATATCAAAACGGCCCCCGAAATTGGCCACATTGAAAAAAAATTATATATATATATATATATATATATATATATATATATATATATATATATATATATATATATATATGCCGTGGAACCCCAGCCATACGTGTTGACTAAGCTCATCCCATAGGGACTCCTCTATGATCCTCGAGCATAAATCCTAGATACGGCCTTTGCCTTATTCCTTCCTAAGCTCCCAAACCCTTTTCCATCACTGACAACCAGCCACCCACCCACACTCACGGAGTCAAGTATTCCCGTGCATATGAACTTGTGGGTTTTTCTCTGGATTCGTACTGACGCAAGTAACTATTTCCTAAGTAACTCACACACATGTGTGCACTTGTGTCATACATACTATAGACCGACACTCGATCGCACACAAGTAATAAATGTTTTAAAAACTGTTGCAGTTTCTTAGGGTGTTTGTTGTTCACCCCCTAAAGTTCAAACCCGTGCGGAAATCGTTAGCATTTACCCTCGTCACCAATCCCCACTAAAATGACGTCTCCCTCACGTGGGGGCGTTCAGTTACAGTCAAACCCCATCCTTACTGATGAACACTTCAGCCAGTGTCGGCGTGACAAACGGTTTCAATCTCAGGCTTAACATAGGAAGTGTATTCACAACCAGGGCCGGCCCTAAGCACCGGAAACAAGAAGAGTCGCCCAGGGCGCCAAGTGCCCCTGTCGTCCACGTGTCTTGACCAGTGGGACTTTCCTAATTCAAGTGGGGAAAATGAATTGATCAATTTTTGGGGATCGCTAAAAAGTCTGAATTTTTTTAAAAACACGCGGGCACAAACAAGGGGCCTATTTAGCATAAACTAACATTGCAAATTGACTTCCCGCTAATACTTATTTATGGGGGTGAGATTTTAAAAAAATAATGCTGAAATTTTCTCCCCTCTAGTTCCATTGCTGCAGCCTATACGCGTGATACATACGTAGCCAGCTGGACCAACTTGAAAACTGAGAGAAACCTTTGTCTCCAAAT
This sequence comes from Thysanoteuthis rhombus, assembly GCA_963457665.1. Taxonomy (NCBI): domain Eukaryota; kingdom Metazoa; phylum Mollusca; class Cephalopoda; order Oegopsida; family Thysanoteuthidae; genus Thysanoteuthis; species Thysanoteuthis major. The sequence goes on along the minus strand of OY735228.1, from coordinate 1,529,081 downwards.
TTGGTTGGCAGCTTCTCTCAGTCAGAATTAGAAAGTTCCCAGAAGTCAATTTTTCCCAGGCATAGGTAAATAGACAAGTAAGAGATGATACTGTAAATTTTACGGGTGCCGAATTTTAGCTTGGCTGGCGCTCCAAGATACCTGGAGTCAGTCTTGTTCATTTACCTCATTGTTGAATAGCAGAAAACCTTTTTCAATTTAGCGTTTGGGAAAATACTTATCCCCATTGAGAGGTGCGTGATAGTGTGACGGTTATCCGCAAGGAATACGGAACTATCGAACGTTCGAATCCTGACAGAGTCTGTTTCAGCCGATTTAGTACTGATGCTTTTGAGAAAGTTCTGAATTCCATTGCCAGATGCCTCGACAAAAATGTCACGGTCGTCAGAGAAAAAGCAGATGAGAAAATACTTGTGCAAACCCCCCTCCCATACAGTGGTGGGAATAGGTTTTTGGACCTAGGTATACGGTAAGGTTGTGTCTTGTAGTATGCTTAGGGATCACAGGGGGGTATTTCAGAGATGATTGAAGTGAATCGGTGCAGCTTGGGTCCAGGGCATTGTGACCCCTCCCCGTGGGTATTTTATTTAAATAGGGCCAATTTCAGGGTGGATCTGAGACGATATAACCTACAATGACATTGAGAAGAAGACACATGCCGTATCCCCGGTGTACTCCTTTCACTACAACTGCTCCCGTACCTACCTTACGGAAGAACGTGGGCCCCATAAAGTATGATGTCTAGTTTTATGGGACCCCTCACTCAGGCTGTATTTCCCGATTGCACTAAAAGGGATAAGGTCAGAGATGCCTGAGGCGTCCCAGGAAAGGGGGGTTACTGAGGAAACTTGACAATTTCTGTCGCTAACCATACGTACGCGTACGGGTTCCCACACCGAACTCGACCTTGTGACCCATTCCGGCCTCGTTGGAAGCGAATGATTGCGGGCTACCTTACCGCACAGACAACCGTAACATTAAAATCTATTATAACCATTGTCAACCTTGACAGGGAGGAAACATCACCAGAGGTAAATGTTAGCTAACTAGGCTAGGAATTTTATAAAATCGATGGAGCAGTAACAACAACCCTATAAACAATTAAGATATGGCTCCACGCCCAACATTACGCGAGAGTCACAAGAAATTTGAATATCCACTGGTAAAAAGAGGTGCCTGATTATCTATTACCGGAAATTTGGGGTGTATCTTTTTTCCCTTATTCATTGCGTGCTTGTAAAATCTGAAAAATTCGAGTACAGCTTTTCTCTCTGTTGTACAAACGCGAACTTCAATCCATGTTCATACGGGATAAGTGTAACTCCGAAAAACATACCAACAAGTGATTATAATTTGATTAACAAACAAGAATCGTTTGATTAATGTTTCCATGTTTTGTCACATTGATTTGCTACTGGCAGGATTGGTGCGAGGGTTCCATGCCCCCCGAGTGACACTTAGAAATTGCACCCTTCCGTTTGGAGCGTGCCCTGGGACCTTTGCACCTTAAGCGACCATCTACGTTCGTCTAATAGATGGATCAGTCCTGGAATCTGGGAATTTTGAAGGAATTTCATGTGCAAGCCAAGATTTGATTCTTCGCTTACTTTACGATAGATTAACAGATACACGGGGAAGAGAGAGTGGATATTTGAAAAGAAAGAAAGGATAGACTTGGCGTTAGGGAGAAAGAATAGTCGACAAGGAGAGAGGAAATATTTATTCGCTTCCAGACGGGGATAGAATGTGACGCTAAGTAGAGTCCGAAGCGGGGGTCCACTCGCATACGTGTGGGTTGAGACGAAAATCATCCAATTTATTTGGCACTTCTGCTTGGGACGCCTCAGGTGTTAGGGGATGATCCTGGCCTTACGCCCCTTAGTGCAATTGGTAAGTGCACCTTGAGGGGTACATGCTCCCCTGGAAGCAGTGAAAGGTAAGTAAAACGGGAGAGTAAAATTGAAAAAAAAAGAAAGGAAAGGTCTGGAAGAAATGGGAGTGGGTGCGTGAAGAAGAAATGGAGGAAGAGGAAGAAAGCGAAAAAAGCACAAAAGAAAGAAGAAAATAAAGAAAGGAGAAGAGAGAGAGAGAGAGAGAGAGAGAGAGAGTCAAATGACCGGGTTGGCGCAAGAGTTTCAAAAGTTATGCCCCGGTTGTATTCTATTTTCCCACTTGGGACTGAGCCCCGAGAAATTTCGTAGAGGAAGCGACCGATTGGGTTTCGCTGAATAGACGGGTCGGATCTGTATCTTGAACATCCCCCCTTCGAGCTGATTGGGATGAATGTTAAACTGATCCCTTTATAGATGGGAGGATGTTGGAGTGTCAAGGCATTGGACTTCAACAAAAACCGTTTATCATTCAACTAATTTTTTGGATTGTATACATAAACTATCGAGTCATATTGTTTTTTTTACTCTATCTAGGATATTTTCCAATGGAAACATCAGTTATGCCGTAAATAGAATTGATTCTGACCATATCTATTCTACGATGCATTTTTTAAAAAATTTTACTTGACTTCAAATTTTGACACTTCGGTTGTTCAATTATTCACTGGGATAGCGAGTCTTTTTAACTTTATCAATTTGTGTCTCAATCAGGAAAATATTAAGTTAGTAAGGTCAACCTATGGAGCCATACTGTGGTTTATTATTTAGTTCGAATATTTGTACTCGAACATTCGATGTCCAAGATCTTTTCTGAAGTTCAATTTGAATATGGTCATGTTTGGGGAGTGACTGGGGATTCTGATGGCTTCTTCCAGGTAGAAGCAGATCTGATTAAGAAAAGGTGCATTTCAACTCCAGTGGCTGTTAAGATTTGTTACTCTTTACTGTGACCTGACTCACTGCTTAGGGATAAATGTGACATGATTTCATCTGGACAGATGCAGCACTTAGAATCTTGCTCGATGGCGTGGAGACCTGGAATTAATTCCTATGTCTTTCCCAGTTTCTTTAACGTTTCCTAAATTACGATGCTTAACAGTTGAACACCCTCCACTTACACTACTTTGAGGGGAAAGATATTCAATCGACAAAACCTACGGGGGAAAATGTTCAAAAATGAAAGTGAAATGTACGTAGACGTACAAGGATATGGATTTGTGCGCATCCAGTTCCAGTTCAACCAAATGACTTAGTAGGTCATCGGGGTGCCATGTTGAGTGCTCCCCTTTCTCTAAGTTACTTGGCAGTGCCCATTTACTCCCCAATTAAAACGTAACAGGTTGCATCGAGTTACATGGTACCAGCCGCAAGGAGTAGTCCCTAACCTGACGTATTGGATAAATGTAACCAAGCAACCTTTAGGTCACCACTCCAAGAATGGAATCATAGTTGTCTGTTCCCTAGACTGGTTGCTAACCAAGGCTAGAGGGCCCAGTCTAGCGTGCTACCTTCCATAGCTCGGAATAGGCGAACAAGGCTAGAAAACCAAGTCTATCTTGCTATTTACCCACAGCTAGATGGATTCATGCCTTTTCAAAGTAGTATGAAGTGAACACCGACTTTCTGAACTCAGTAACCGTTATGCTTTTGTGAGGATACGTTTTTGCAAACGTGTGTGTACGTGTGCGTTTTCAAACGAGTATCACTTGAGTTAATTGTCACATTTTTATTGATTCGTGCTTAGCAAATGTTTTTTTAGTGCACATCATACAAAATGGAAGACCAAACAACAAAATCTGAATTTCTCTCAGAAGATTATTGAGTAAAGGAATAACTGCATCGCCACAAACCCCGAAAGGAACGAATTAAAACCGCCGTTCGCATTAAATTGCGGAAAAGGACGATGAAACATCTTCGAGAAAATAATTTAAAAGCCGAACAGAAAAAAATATTCAAAGTGATTTTTTTAAAAACTTCAGAAGTTCAAATTGAATAAACCAAAAACAAAACTAAAAACAAAACATTGATATCAACGAGACAGAAGGAAGACGTTTGAAAGCATACAATCTTCCATCAACGCTCTAGGCTTCAGGGTTATGATGAGGGGATTGTAGTCCTCATAGCTCATGGTTCATGCTCTCAGTATTAACGGAAATAATTAAGGGTGAGGCAACGAGCCTCATACTACAACGGGACAGTAGGGTCATCCAAGTATCACAAGGTTTTCTTACAATAGGGATATATATTCTTATCATGTGGGGGTAAAATGGTATGGACTTTGGTAACAAATCTTATATTAATGATTATACTGGTCTCATTGACACCAAGCATGTGAGAACCTCGAATTTATCAACAAATAAAGCAGACGACGGAAATAGATAATCTTAGTTCGTTTATAAAAAAATGGGTTAAGATCAGTTTTAGCAAACTTGAGTAATGTTCTTATGAAAAGGTATTACTTATTTCTACAATAGATAAAGTAAATAAATCATTACATATTTTGTTGAAAATATCTCATTTGTATGTAGTACAGCTGTCAAAACGTGCAAAACGGTGGTAGATGAAAGTGTGACTGATTAACTAAAAGCGAGGGTACAACTCGTGGCCTCGACCCCAACGTTCAAAATCTATTCATTTTGATGCCTCAAAACTGGTAAAATATATAAAAAAATGTATGTACAGATCCACATAGTGACAAATCAAGTTTACAGATTTTTAAAACCTTAAACATTAATTGTGTAGTAATAACTGTCGTAATTCCTCTGAAAAGTATCTATTCGAAGTAAAAGAACAACATACATCGGCAAATTATTCGATAAAGCTACAGTTCTATTGTTAAAACAATTCTGTTATTGAACGACAGTAGCCATCAAAGATGGCAAAAGGTTCTATCATTCCTTTATACGTGCGTATGTTTGTTTATGCGTTTGTTTGAGTATTCCAGCAACCCTGGCCATACTGCTTTGTCTAGAGATTTGAAATTTGGCACCAGTACTCCACTAGACCTCTTCTGAAATGATTTTTTTTTAACTTTTAAAAAACAAACTTTTTTGACCTTTTATGGGAATTATTTTGCCGGGTTTATTAATAACATCTAGATTCTCCTGAATCTAGATATTTCTAGATGTTTTTTTTTAAATCCATTTTGGATGTTATCCAGCGTAAACTTCAAATTTTAATGCTACGGTTGTTCACTTATTTCAATCTACTTCTATTTACTTCTACAGTTCATGGCCTTTCAGTCGATTGTACGCCCTTCTTGTAAAGAACACATTAGGGTCAGCTGATTCAAAACCATGCATCATTCTAAACACTTCTATTACGTCGTTTTAATATTAATGAATTAAAATAAAGAACACTGTGAGTTTGGTTCGTGATCAAAAGCACCTTACGCCTCCTTAATAGTCAGTCTAGATACTTGTGTAGCCTAGACAACAACAAAAGAAAGCAGAAAAAGCAGAAGTATTACTTGTTTACATGACCTGAAGCGGTTTATATAGTGAAATAACAATATGATAATTAAATCTGAAGAAAACGAGATTTTATCAAGAAAGTGTACCCTGTGGATTCCGGAATGTATCCTGTAGAGATATCGGTAACCTGTTCAAACGAGCTACCAGTCACCCAAGGAGTAAAAAGAAAAAAAAATTTCAGTTTGAGCCGATAGTGTAATTTTCAACAGTGTGACTTGAACGCAGTAGTATGTTCAAAAATATATGTCGATTTTACACACGAATGAAGGCAAAGCACATGATCTGGTCACGCGATTTAAGTATACGTCAGGATTACGTTGCTCTAACAATTAAACGTAAATAAAGTGACTAACTAGCCTCTGTGAATAGGGGTCAGGAGTCGGAGAGGAATATCCCTTTTGGATCTTGCTGCCAACGCACACACACACACTAACACGCTTTTTAAAAATCTTCCACTTGTGCTCGAGGTGTCGTGAGGGGTGTGTGGGTGGAGACAGCAGTTGCATTATTTAGTTGGTTCGTTTTCAGAAACTGTCAACGTAGTTCCTTCAGTTTTCAAGTTGGTCTGGCTGACTGGCTATTAATGAATTCTGCGTACAGGCTGCACCGATGGAGTCAGAGGGCTAAAAATTCTAACATTTACTCTTTATTGTGTCTGCAAAAAAAAAAAAAAAGAAAAATTTAAAAAAACTCCCACAAATAGGTTTTTAGTTCAATATGCAATGTAAATATGTAAATTCTAAATCAGCCTCTTGGTTCTTGTCTAGCAGCATTCACACTTGTTTTTTGTTTGTTTGTTTGTTTGTTTGTTTGTTTTTAATTCGGACTTTTTCGGTGATTACTGCCCAACATAAGGCAAGAGAAGTAACTTATTCATCGATCACACCTCTTTTCCTAATTTTTTCTAATTGATCATCCCCAACAAGATATGCTGCAAAAAGACGTCGATCACGTGACAGTTTCTATTGATAGACTAATTAGACCTATTTTCTTTTATTCTTACTTGAGCATTTTCATTAAAATCCCCTTCCGGCTTGCTAGGCCCATCGAAGCCTCGGAGCCTCCTGGACGGTACACGACGCTGGACAAGGGTTTCGACTTCACCAGTTTGGAATCAGAGTTATCTGTCCCCAAGACTGGTTGTCAAACAAGGCTGAAGAGCCTATAGCTGGGAAGAGAAGAGATGAATTTATGCCTTTTCCAAAGTGTGCAGTGCACTTAAACTGTCTCTGATGAAGACTGAGCTCGTTTTGTCGATCTCATCTTTGGTACCACCAATCGTTAGGCCACTCGCATGAACACAAACACAAAAAAACATGTACACATGTACAGGCACACGTGTGCACACACATACACACACAGAAAAGAGGAAAAAAGGTTGAAAAAGGGGTGATCAATGAATTAGTTACTTCTCTCGCCTTTTGATTTGGGCAGTAACCACTAGGAAGTCTGAATTTTTAAAAGATAGGTGGGCACAAAATGGTGGTCAATTTGGCATTAATATATTTGAAAATGAGTCCCTACTAAAAACTTATGGGTGTGGG